>PVIJ01012866.1:0-47674 GCA_004024925.1 Scalopus aquaticus
CTTCATTTTTTTGCATGTGGCTGTCCAGTTTTCCCAGCACCATTTATTGAATAGACTGTCCTTGTTCCACTGCATTTTCTTTGCTCCTTTGTCAAAGATTAGTTGTTCATAGATATGTGGCTTTAATTCTGGGTATTCTATTCGGTTCCATTGGTCTTTCTGTCTGTTTTTGTTCCAGTACTATGCTTATAAACCATATTCTTAAAGCGAATTTTTTTTAAAAGCCTCTTCCTGTTCTTCCTTTTACTGAGTTAAGATACAAGCAAAACTCTAAGAAAACTGCAAGACATTGCTTCACCAACTTTCCTTGAGAAATGAATACATATCTTATTACATTGTTAAATTCTCAATGTAGCTCCTGACAGATAATAGGAAATTAATACATGTACATTCCATGAATGAATCATTGCAGCACTAATGCAATACTTTACCCAGAGTAGGTGCCAACTAAATATTTACTGAATTTAGTTGAGCTGCCTTGGACTGTAATTCTAAAATATTTTGTAACTTTGTGAGCAATCCAACATGTATCAGATTATTCTTTATCAGTACTTATAAATGCATTATTCAATGTTTACACATATTTACATGTCACTGATTGAAAATTGGTTGCAATTCCTTGATTGTTTAAGACTAGTTGGTGTGGGAAAGGTTTTCAAACTTTAGGTAGCTCATGTCTCACCTGTGGGGTTTTATTTAACTGAATAATCCTGAATTTTGTACTCAGAAATTAGGATTTGACAGTCCTAGCTGGATTCTCACTTCCAACCAGTGGCCCCAGGTAATGCAGGTCATTTGTGGAATACTTTGAAAAATAGTCTACGAGAGCAAGGCTTCAAAAACCCTAGTGTGCATATTGATGACCTTAGGGGTCTTTTATTTATTTATTTATTTTAAAGTTTGTGCTTTTTAAATTATTTTATTTTTGCATAGGACTGGGCTGTAGACCCAAGGTGCAGGGGTTGGGGTGAGAGGTTTCATCAGAGAAATAGTGAGGAGCAGAACAGGGGGATCTACTGAAGTACAGTGCAGCAGTGATAGTGCTGAGACTTAACCCCTAGGTCACCAGGGAGGACCTAGGGGGCCTTTTAAAAAGGCATATTCTGACTCAGTGATTCAGGGCCAAACTTGGGAATCTGCATTTTTAATAAACTTCTCACTGATGCTGGTTCTTTCGGTCCTCAAGCCACATGTTGAGTGGCAAAGAAAAAAAATACTTCATTTTTTCCTAAGTTTGTGTATAGAGATTTGTAACTGCTGTATAATTATTTTGATTTTTTAAAAATCAGTTTGTATGTGTCAGTTAACGCCTTAACTAGATATCACACTGCCTGAGGCCAGGAGGCAGACTAATTATGCTTTTTCTCTCTTCCCTCTTAGCTCCAATCTCAGTGCTGAACACTTTCTTAGCAGGTGCTCAATAAGAGCTGTTGATTGATTGATGAAACTACTGCAGAACAGCTGTAGAGCAACAGGAAGTACATAATTATATGTAGTAAAATGCAATCTTTACAGAATGGGGTTGGATCAATGTCAAAGTGGATTTTCAGGGAAAAGGAAAATTGACAACATACATTAAAATTTTTGAAAAACAGTGTATTTGATTTGCATATTTTGATCAAACTTGCCAATAAATCTGGTTCCCCCCTTTATGAATAAAATTGATTACAGGGAGATTCAATTTAAAGTTATAATTAAGACTAAGACTTTTATGTCACTTGGGGTTGACATTTTTGTTAAAATACTATTGCAAAAAAAAAAAAACACCCCTCAAAAACATTTATTGCATAAGCAGTATATACTTGAGGGAATATAGTATTAAAAAGTGACCCTAGCTATCAATCTTAGCTTTAGACATAATGTAGTTCAGGTGAAAAATGATGCTGGAGAAATGAAACAGAACGAGTTTAATGCTCTTGTAACTAAATTCTGCACTTAATAGCTCTTAGGTACTCCTTGAGTCAATGAATGAATTAGCATGTAGTCTAGTGTACATTTATTGTGCACTTGCTATGGTTGAGTCCACATTCATTCATTCAGTCACATCCATTCATTCATTCCTCAAATATTTTTATTGTGGACTTGCCACAAAACACTCTATCAGCTATACATGCTGATAGTTGAGCGCAAGATGCAAAACAACAGTGGAATATAATACTGTGCAGTCATAGCTAAAGGAGGAGAAATTCAAGTTGATAAAGACCCACATAAGAGGGACCTGAGGCAGCAGGGGAGATCTTTGGAGGACGTAACATCTTCACTGAAATTTGAAGCACTGGGAGTGAACCAGAGATTAGGTTCAGGGGGGGGGGGGGGGGACAGGAAGCAGGGGAGAAGAGAGGGAAAAGTTTAGGGGCAAATGCATTTGTCAAAGGAGCATCCTGCACAAGATCCTGAGGTGAGGGAGAGTTCAGTGGGCTTGGTGAGCTGGACTGGGGGTAAATACCACCCAACTTCGGGGTCTGAAGCGAGAGAAGGTAAAGATGGCATGAGATGCTAGTCAGGGACCAGATTAGAAAGTCTGTTTAAACTATATCAAGGTGCTTCTTTATCCTAAATACCATGTTTTAAACAGGACTAGCATGACTGAATTTATTTTAGGAAGTTCACTTTTAGAAAGACCTTTGTACCCAGATGCCAACATTCATATGACCTTTTATTCTGTTGTCAGTGTGTGGGGTCACATCCCAAACAGACTGTGACTTTCTATCCAGCAGGGCCTGTCTTTTTCAGCTTGGCCTCAATCTCAGGGCATGACACCTCCCCATTACAAACTGAACAAAGAAGTTTGCTTAACAAAGTATAGATTTGCTGCTTTCCCATTACATATATTCAGCATATGGTTACTGAATAAATTTGCACTGACTATAAAATGGAGGGTGATGTCAAATAAAATTTGGGATTAGAAAACTGTAATGGATCTTCTCCATAGTCACAGCAGAAAAGAATGTCATTTAATTTAAACCTTTCTTGTCTACGGGGGGGGGGGGGTGGAATTACACTTGAAGGTTGCTGTAAACACTCTGAAGTAATCATGGTACAGCCAACTCAAAACACTGTCACACCCATCCTACAAATCCAATTCAATTTCTCCTTTTGTCTGGCCTAGCAGGAAATTAACCAGACAAGCAGTTGGAATTTGTTATAATGTGACTTCTTAGCATTTATATAGTTTTTCCTGGTTTCACTGATATTTATGCACATTAATTATTTAATCACAAGGGCTATTGTGAGGAGGCACGTTATCCCCATTTTGCAGATAAAGAAATTGAAAATGCAAAGAGGTAGCTGGGTGCAGATTGGTCTGTCAGTCAGCAGTAAATTCAAGTTTAACTCCCAGAAGGCCAGTACACAGTCTGTTAGGTCAAATTGTCTCAGGAAAAAACTATTTCTGGAATCCTGAAAGAGAAAGGCTCTGCATTATCATAAGGGAAAGCAAAGACAGTAGCTAAAATTGTTCCCTTGTTTCTCCTTTTCCCCTCTTAATAAAGAAGCAATTTCATGGATCTTTGTGACAATAAATTAACTTGGGGCTGGATCCTGTGCTTGAGTAACTTGTTCCCTAAATAAAATGAGCTTTTTGCAGGTACCTTCATTTTTCCAGGATACCAGGGCACAATTGAGCTGATGCTTGTTTCTGAGCACTAAGTGATACCCTTGTGACTTGGAGATTTGACCTTTGAGAGATAGGATCTTCCCTTAGGGGTCATTTCTCTAAGCTAGGACTCCTGGGTATTAGAAATTAGGACTCACCCATGCTCCCCTTTCATGTCTTCTGTTGGCTGAGAATAGCCTGCTGCAAACTGTGGGAGTGTTTATTTCATAGTGGGTTTTGGAAGAAAGGCACCTTTGAGGCTCAGTTTACTGGAAAGCTTGGAGCAACTAGTTGCATAAATTGGTGTATATTACATGTACAGCTACAGCTGCCAAGCCTCTGGAAAACAACCAGGAGTTAAAAAGGCAGTCCCAAATGGTGAGTCGCAGCAAGGTGCATTAGAGATACATGATAGGCAAAAGGGGAATATCAGCTGCTATAAGCCCTGGAACATGGACTAATTAAGCATAGAGAACGCTTGGAGTTGTAGCAGGCACTTCTCTGGGTACCTTTGGGCACTGCTAATTGAATACTTAACATTTCCATCCCTTGAGTGATTGGAACTTATCAGGGCATCTCCAGAAATTCATTTGACCTCTTTAATTATTCTGGGTAGTGAAGTATTAAAAGAGTTTAAGTATTTTCTTTTTTATTTATGTGAGATTTCTCTCCTGCAGGAATGTTTCCTCAGGGTTTGCCCACCCTAACCCCTTCATAGCCTTTTTTAATTCAAGCCTCTCCTGCCTCTGATCTGCACTTTTCATTTGGAGAGAAGGAATGTCAGGAGAACTATGAGACTTCAGGAGAGCCCAAGTCCCAAAGGAAGGAAAGAGCAGAGAAGACATTTTAGCCAAGCAGTTAAATATTATTTTTTTTCTCTTAAGAAACAGCACTAAGAGCTACAATCTACTGAGTCTCAGGCATTTTTAGATCTTCACTCTCATTATGTCGTTTAATAATGATACCAATCTTTCAAAAAGACTAGGAGATAAAATACAGAATTTTACATTTTTCAAAATAAATTTGTCCTCAATAAATTAAAATATGCAAATTTCTGGCTAAAGCACACAGAATTTTGGTATTAGAAAGGATCTTAGAACTCATCTGATGCAACTTCTTCATTTGACAGATGAGGAAACTGTGTCTAGAAAGGTCACACAGCTGGTGGAAAGTGAGCACCACAGTTTCTGACCCCCAGATCAGGGAGGGGAGGAGAGAACAGCAGAGGAGATTTAACCTCGGTGTCAGGTATGCCACTGGCTGATACTCAGGGAAATTGATCAGCCTTTCAAGATCCATCCTGAGCACAAAGAAACCCAACTCTCTGCTTTCTGAGGTCACTTGCAGCTCTAAAGGTCTTTGCTTTCTCTCTACCAGACTACACTGTCTTTTTATAACTTCTCTTCTGTATTATTGCTGAGGATAGCAGTGATAAAATTAGACTTAAAACTAGAAAAGCAACGGGCTGGTTATGCACTTACCTACACACATTTTACTCTGTACCTCTACCCGTATTTCAGATTCTTATTTTAAATAAGACGATTTAAGAAAAAAATTCTGCATAAAGTATATTCGCCCAGAAGCTAAAACTGCAGGATCTCATAAAAATGAAAACTACCTGGTCATGTACCTTTGATGTGCAATTCATATAAAAGAAAAAGTTTTAGCGTATGGGAAACTTCTGATTCTTGGCTTTAAAAATAAATACCAGGAATTCCTACTGAAACAGGAAACTCTGGTCCTGAAGTATACAGAGACTGAAGCTGTCGTCCAAAGCAGTACAATCAGCTCTTTTTGAGAAACTCCTAGGGCGGTTTTGGAAAGAGAAGGACCTGTAGGGAGAGCTTGGGCCTTAACCAGCAAGGCTTGCTGGTCGCTGTCCAGCCTGACCGCAGCCCCTCCATGCTGCTGCGCAGAGGCTCTGTGGCTTCTCACGCCAGTGGTTTCAGGATGTCAGTGAGTCTGAAGACAGCGGCAAACCCTGAACTTTCACAGAGTACTCGCCACTATGGACAACCCCATCCAAAGAATGTTAGTGATGATAGTGAGGTTGTTTTTAATTTTATACACCGATAACATATGCACACATCTTATATTTTGTCACTAGTAATATTTTAAAATCCAGTATATCTACTTGACATTACATGAGGTTAATGATTTCAATTCAGATGCCACTCTGAATAGATCACATGATTAGTGGTTAAATTTCCTTGACGAGAAAGCTTTAGAATTTTTTTCAAAAAGTGTATTTGGCATTAGAGAGAATGAGATAAACATTACCACATCTGAAAAGATGGCTCACCGGTGAACATGTATATGTTTATTATATTGGGAATGTTATGTTCTTTGATAATTTTTACTATGAAGTATTTCAGGCGGTTTTGAATGGTGGCACTAAAAATAAAATAGTGGGCACTGAACAGATGGATTGAATTAAGAATGGGTTTGATGCCAAGTTCACTCATGTCTGAATGGTGAAAAGAGGTATTCATTTAAAAGTCTTGCAACTATTTTTTTAAAAAAGTCCAATGATGTTTTCCTCTCTTTCCTTTTTGACAACAAAAGTCATTTTAATAGCTATGATATACATATTGTAAAGGATTCTGAGAAAACGTGAAATAAAATCACTTTATATAGCACATAAAGAATTGGAAAAATTTTTAATGGAGAATAAGTTTTCCTTTCTAAAAATGAGTTTTCTATTTCTATTAAGTTTGGAATCCAATAAAATACTAGCTATTATTATTCTAATAAAATATGAGGCCTACATGATGATTTGTAGGGGTAATTTTAGTTAGGGGTAACTTTATTTAATCTTAATGAATATGATTTTTACTTCCAGAGAGACTCTTTTCAAACCACAATAAAGTATCTAGACATCAAATAACTCTTGAAAAATAGCAGGTTGAATGAATGGTGAATGAATGTCTGCTTTAATTCTATTTTAAAATATATGCACAATTTTATAAATTAAAATGTTTCATAAATGTGGTTAGTATCAATTCAAACCTCAAATATTTGAAAAGTAATTCAAGCTACTTGGTATACTTACAATTGAACTGGACAAACTAAAAATTAAATGTATCTGAGAAAGAAAAAGAGGCATTAGCACAGAATTAATGTGGTCTGAGCATCACTTTTGAATCAGATGATGCTGGTTCTAATATTAATTGCCTAAGCCCAGCACAGTCTCTCTGGATTTCATGTCTACTTATCTGTACACCTGGTGGAGGAAGTGATCTCTGGGTCTGTTTTGCTTGAAATTTCCAAATATCTTGAAACAGGTCAGATAACACAGGTGGGAACACTGCAAAACGTAACATGAGATGGTTTCTTAAAAGTATATATTGTGGGCCTCCCTGGTGGCGCAACAGGTTAAGTCTCAGCACTATGAAGCTCTCCGAGCCACTGCAGCATGACTTCTATCCCCAGCTAGGGAGCTTCCCACATGGCACAGCAGACCTCTTCTGCCTAGCCTGCTGTTCCCCTCAGCTGTGTACTTCAGTAGATCCTCCTGTTTTGCTCCCCACTCTCTCTCTGTTGAATCATCTGCCGTATACCCCAGTCCTGGAATGTATAAATAAATAAATCTTTTTTTAAAAGTATATATTGTGTGTTTCTCAGCAACTTTATAATTTCCTTAAGCACAGAAGTCATTTAGTTACATGCCTATCAGTAATTAACACAGTGGAGATCTACCAAGAACTAATTAATTATGGTTTTTTAATGGGTAAATGTATTCCCTTCAAAATCAAGGGATAATTGCGTAACTGTGTGTGTGTATGTGAGTGTGTGTGTGTGTGTGTGTGTAAAGTCTTTGCATCTGAAATGATTTGAGTATTTACATGTACTTGTGTGTATAGATGTATGTGTATACGCATACACATTAACATATACATATTAAAATACATATATACAACATTAACTCAGACTTTACATATAAAATGACTTCTCATGGTATTTTTTTACATAGGCATAGAAGAATAAACCAATAGATTTATTCGACTGGGACCACCATCATCCTCAAAAATTCATGTACCATCTCATTTCTCTTTGGTTCTTTTGTTAGTGGGAACAACAAGGGCTGATTCTGTGCTGCCCTGGAAATAACATGAAGGTTTGTGCTTGAGTCATTCATTTCCTACATTGTCCCTGCATCTTTATGCCATCGAAGGCAGGACCTTTACTAAAGTGCAATTTTGAAAACAGGTCTTATTCTAAGTGTTAGATTTTGAGCATGTGATATGACATCTAGATTTGGGATCATGGACCCTCCCCACCTCTGTGCGGTGATTCTAGAGACATGCGCCTCCAAATTCTAGAGCCTCCTTTTCCTGTTCCCTAGTCCAGCACAGTCACTAGCAGCAGCAGTGGTGGTGGCGGTGGTGGCAGCTGTGCCTGCTGGCACCACTGGGTTTGTGCTCTGCCCTCCGTCTTCAGACTCCAGGACATCCAGGGCTTTTTGGCCACCAACCTTGAGTGATGAAGAAGTGGATTCAGGAGTCTCCCACTGATATGATATATGTGAGCTACTAAATTGTATTTGGGATGTCCTCAGGGAGACATTACCCTGATGCACCTTGCTCTGCCATGTTTTCTGGGCACGGTCTTCCAGATCACTAATTTATAAACACTCTGCGGGGGAGTGCCAGTTTCCAAATATTCTCATTTGAGTAACTTCACGATAAGGAAGTGTCAAAAGTTTGACTGAATTCGATTACATTTATCATTTATACTGAGGAATTTTTAATAAATTTTATCAAGATGCTGCCAAATTTAGTTAACCTAAATTTGGGAAAATTTCCATTTTAAAACAAAAAAGCTTGAGAAAGTCTAATCTATTTCCCATGCAAAATAAGAATTTCTTTTAAAAGATCCTCAACAGATGTCTTTCCAGCTCCTGCTTGACTACCAGGAATGTGAACTCAACATTCTATAGGTCAGTCTATTTCATCACACGTTAACTTGTAAAGCTCCCCTGTAACTTTTCACCATTGGTAGAGGTCCTGTTCTTAGGGAAACATAGAAATATTATAAATGCTCTTCTATGTGACAATTTTACAAATATTTCTTTATCACTTCCATATTGGGCATCAGTGAAGTTCCAGATAAAGGGGAAAATTAGATGCTTGGCCCGTAGGTGGGTGCATAGCTTAATTATAATAGAGGGAATGGCAGAAAGAATATTTGAAAATACAAAAGTGGAACCAATTTTAAGAGATCTGTTTTTTCTAAATGCTCAGTATAACATTGCTTACAGTAACAAAACAGTTAGACATAGCATGACTGTCCAATAGGATGACACTGCTAAGTTAATTACAGTATGATAATATTAGAATATTTCATGCCACTAAAAATGAATCAGTGGAAGAATAATGTCATAGAAGACAAAGTGTTTTGATAACGAAAAATAAATACTAACTGCATATTTCTATAACTTGTACGTCATAAAATACATTTTTAAATTAATCGCATACACATATAATGAAAAGAGAACTGAAGGATATTTACCAAACTACTGGTAGAGTTTATATGAAATGGTAAGGATGGCAGGTGACTTTATATCCTTTTTTAACATTTTCAATATTTTAACAAGAAGTGTATCACTTATACAATAATAAAAAATAAACATTTTTTTTTTCTTATTTTTTTGAAGCAGATAAGAAAGGTTTAATTTCTTCACAGTCAGAAAACAGTGGTCTGCGGGCCTCCCTGGTGGCACAGCGGTTGAGTGCTGCGCTGTGGAGCTGTCGGCAGGCAGCGCGCTGTGCGAGTTCGATGCCGAGCAGGGGAGGATCCCACATGGTGTGGCAGACCTTTCCTGCCTCGCCCTCTGCTCCCCTCAGCAGTGTATTTCTGATCTGCCTGTTCTGCTCCCTGCTGTCTCTGGTGAACCCTCTCGCCGCCCCATGCCTCTGGCCTGTACTCCAGCTTGTATGTAAAAAAACAAAAAAGAACAATGGTCTGCGCAATTTCGATTCTGTTGTGCTTATTCAACAGTCAAACAAATAAGGAAGTATTTGACTCTGTGAAAGTCTTGCATTTGGCGCAAACTGCAGATGCAAGTTTCATATTAGGCTGGTTGTACCCACTGGAGATAAAAATTCCTCCCCCTGACAGGCATTGGCACACTTCAATTCTGCCTCAGACACCTGACTATGCTTTTCCTGCTGAAGATTGCACGTGGTTAGCACACAAAATCCATGAACTGTTCTTGGCTTCCAAATGTGTTTATTTCTTTTTGTAAGCTTTGACACTCCAGGGAGGTCTCCATCAAGATGGTCTGTATCTCTGCATACTGGTCACTCATTAATCCAATTCCTGTTATTTGCTACAGTAGTGAATTTAGACCAAACAGCAAATGTCAAGCATGCTTATTACCTCTGGTGGCCCAATGTACCTAAAGTACCAGCTGGAAGTCTTGCTTCTGTTGCCAGGCTCGCTCTGCAAGAGAGACTACATAAAAGAAGGTCAGAACTGTGAAGCCCTGTTATGTATTTGGCAGACACATGCTCTTCTAGGAATAACTTACCATCATTCTGACACTGGACCACAGTGTTGACAGCCTAACTGGGGCTCATTTGGGTGACATATAAGCTTCTCCTAGTACAAATGAGCACCCCAGTACCTTGCCATACAAGCTATCCAATTCATTAATAACCTCCCTGCCATCTTCTGCCTCCTGAACCCTGATACATCAAAAGGGCAAATGTTTCCAACTGACTGTGATGGCCAAGTGTCTTGCTAAGCCGAAAGAAAACAATGCTGGGTCTCAAAAACAAATATAAAATTACTGTAAAATATCTGAAAGAGAACATTGTCGTGAGGAGTTCTGCAGCACAGAGTACCTAAATCAAGTATACATGGACCATAAACACTATAGACTAAACATTTTAACACTCTCCTTAAAACACTATCTTTGAAAACATGACCGAACTCTTGAAGTTCTGGAAAGGGTATTATAAGTTTAAGAATATTTATTTGTGCATGCCTTGGCGAAAAATCACGACATAAAAATCAAGAACTAGGATCTTCAATTATAAAAGCTGCAAACCGTTTAAATGAATAGTTTTCATTTTGTTGCTGATTTTCATCTCTGAGTGGTTGTCTATCAGACTGCACCGGCACTTGGTTTCACTGAAGTCTTTGCACCAATTAATTTTGATCTGGGTATAAAATTTACTTTGGCTACAAGTGCGTATACACATTGCCACAGAGATGCTGTTGGACAAATGTGGGCTTGAAAGGCTTATATAGCCAGTGGCACAGAAGGGTGCACAGCAGTGGGGCTGCAAGGAGGAGGCTTGGCATGAGGGCTAGCCAGGAGCCGACGGAGACCACTTGTTTGTTAGAACATGTGAGCTGAGCACTCAGCCTCTCAAGGTGTAAGAGCGAGGGCAAGGCAAGGAACAGCCTGCTCACTTCTGTGCAGAGCAGATGTCTGCAGGGTGAGTGGGGGGATAATAGGGGGTCCTTCTATTGATGATGTGAATTATTGTTAGACTCCACTAATTATTTGGTCACTTGTGATGAATGTTTGAATGCTCTCTTGAGTGTTTTAACCTTTCTGAATGTGTTTCCTGATATTCTAGAGTATGCTAGAAAGCCCGGTAGGTATGCTAGAGTATGCTAGAAAGTCAGCAGAAGCTGGGCAGGGGCGAGTCACAGCCGTAGGCGGGGTGGGGGGGGGCCCTTCCTTTTGGGCTTCTTGAGCAACAGGCACAGTGATGAAGCCTCAGTCTTTTCCCAAGTAAAGATGAGAACACTTTCTGTTATTTGCCACACACACACACACACATCCTCCAAATTAAGGAGTCTCTGTATTCTCTTTTCAGAACAGGATTATAAATCCATTTCTAAGGACTCATTTACTGGAGTCCACAAATTACAAGACCAAAAAAACTCATTTTCAAATTTGTTTCTCTCTTCTTTTAATTTTAAATGGACTTAACCAGGAGTAATAAAACTCTAGAAATAACCCCTGAGAAAAATACATGTCACTGATCAATGTGGCCCAAGAAGACATTCTCAAAGATTTATTTATAATACTTAGGGATGAATACCTGTGCTTAGTATACGCATTCTTCATTCAGGAATGGAATTGTAAGAATGTCTCTTATAAACCCAAATTCAATGCTTTTAATCCTGTTCTTGAAATAAGATTAAAATGAAAGACCATGCTTAGTGTATCAGTTAAAAACTTCTATTTTATGCCATTGAGATTCAGATATCTACACATTCATATTTTTTTCTGTTTCCCAAGTCACAAACAGCCTTTAATCTTTGCCCCCAGATTTAGTTCTTGGATGTGTTTCTTTTCCCTTTTATTGAAGCTATTGCTTTGAAAACATTGAATAAATCTGACATTTAAACTCCTCCAATATACTGTCATATATATTTCCTCGCCAGGAGCACATAAGCTTGTGTTAAAATAGAGCTTGAGATGTAGAAATTATTGCGAAGAGAAATACATCATTTCTTTTTCTTTGCAAGAAACAGTTGGCCTCTATCAAAAAAAGACTGTGCAAGCTTGTTTTTTTCCTTCTCTATAATTTTTGTTCCTATTTGATATAAAGGACCCTCACAGGGAATGACCCACTAACCCCATTTCTTAAGACAAAGGCCATTGCTTTAGTAGCTCAGACTATAGTGGTACTTCTTAACTGAGACCAAATTCTGTTTGAATAGGCTTCATTTAGGCCAGGTCTAAATGCATCATAAAAATCTTACAGTTATAGGGGACCTTAGAGATTATCTAGTGTGCCTGATTTTAGAGGTGAGAAGAGGAAATTACAGAAAAATTAGAGGGCTAGCTTATTAAGGTTATAAAAGCAATTTTGGGTAGTGCCAGAACTGGAGTCCAGACAACCATACTCCTATGTTAGAGTTCATCCTATCCTGTGCTATTTATGGGAGCAAAGAGAAGACCCTGGTATTCTCACTCGATGATTTGATAGTGGACAAGGTATGTGGGCAAATGAAGTGGTGGACCCCTTGACAGCTGTCAGTATTCTGATGGAGGGGGTCTAGCAGCATGGAGACTCCTCTCAGGGATAAGAAAGATTGACTTTGGAAGCATTATCCACAAGAAACTTTCACTCCTAAAAGTCACTTCCCCTAGAAGGACTGGAAGTGGAAGTCTAGGTGGAAATCTGGATTGGTGTGGAAGAGTAACAAGTGGGCAGGACTTTCAAGCTGGAAACCAGTACAAGGACTGGAGTTCCTGAGAGTCCAGTTTCAGTGCAACAGAGATCATGGTGGAGGGTGGCAACAAACAAGCAAGCAAGCAAACAAACAAAGAAACAAACAAACAAACAGAAGTAGAGCAGAAATAGGGGCAATAGCCACAGTGGACACAATTTAAGTACACAGGTTTAGTAGGTTTGCCTATATTATAGAACCAATGGAACTTGAACCTCCACAGACTGGTTCTGAGGTTTGCATTCTTGTCCTGAAGCTAATTGATTCTCCACAATATAACGCCAGAAGTGGAGAAAGGAGAAACAAACAAACAAAAAATGGAGGCAGGCTTTTCAGAAAGAAAATGGAAAAAACCAGGATTCTCTGATTTCTTCTGCAAACTTCATAGACCAAGGGGTGGCAAACATTTTCTGTAAAATACCAGCTAGCAAATATTTTTGACTTTGTAAGCAGATGGTCTCTATCACAACCACATTATTAATGCAAAAGCAGCTACAGACAATACATAAATGAATGAGTGTCGCTACTTTGCAATACATTTATTTATAGAAATAGGCAAAAAAAAAAAAAGGTTTGCTATGCTCCAAAATACATTCCTGTAGCTCCAATGGTGAGAGAGAAAGAAAAAGTCAAAGTGACTCAAAAAGAAAACAAGTTGTGTCTATCACACAGGGCTAGCCTAAGTAATAAATGAGTTCCTATGTGAACAATACTTAGAATATTCCCCGATATTTAATCAAAGCCAAGTAAAGTAATTATTGTTAGTTTTGTTGTTTTTATATACATGTATTTTGGAAGCTATATTCACAGCAATCCCACAGGACAATCTTACACTTTCAGGATAAAGTAGAAAAGGGCAGAAACTATCAAAGTTCCTATTTACTCTCTCCTCAGGCTTATTTCTAGAAGCATTTCACACATAAAACTATCAACCCCCTTTCCCAATTCTATTTAATTTCAACATCAAAGAAAAATTTCCCTGTTGGGTGGAGATAATAAACAGAAAATTTCTGGAAGGTGGTAAGATAAAACCAGTACACATACAACCAACAATTTTGATAATTTGCTGTGTTTATGAAATAGCACCAAAGTTGCCACGTTAGATGTGAAATTGAATTGCATTTGTTCAGAAAATTTCATTCTTTCAGCATCTAGTTTTTCTCTGTTTTACTGTTATTTAATATAAGAAATAGATTAATTTTCTATTTTACTAGCTCTCCTTAGTTTATTTGAAGCAGAGGCTGAGATTCATCGATTCAACAAACATCACGGATACTGTCTATATGCCTGATGCTCTTCCGGAAACTGGGGAATATACAGTAAGAACAATAAAAATACAGAAATGTTCAGTCTCATATAGTTTACATTCTGACCATATCAAAAATAATAACATGCTCCATAATGTACCTTAGTACATACTCAATTTAGAATATCTACTCATTGAGACTTAAGATTAGTGGAAGGGATACAAAGAGGGTAAATGAGCAGTCTTCCTTTTTAACTGTGTCTTTCTCTTTAATTCTCCTTTCTTTTTTTTCTTTCTTACTGCCTACTCCTATTCTCCTCCTTACCCCAACATCATCTCTCCACTTTCCCCTCCACTTTATCCCCTGTTCCATTTCATCTCTTCTTCCTGATCCCTTTTTCCTTTTTCCTATTATTCATCATCTTGCTGCACTTTCTTTGTTCCTCTGTTTTTCCTTTTATATTGAACCATTTATTTCAAAGTCATCAGTCACATAGCCTGAATATTTTTATTTAAATTAGGATTTCCTAAATTTTCTAATTTTCCATTAAGGAAGCTATTTTTCATTTTATCAGAAGCGTTTTAAAAAGTTCTCTATATTCTATTCTAAAAGTAAAGTAGCAAGTTTACTCTAAGGACTACTAACTTATTTTCTAATTGAATTTTCTTCTAAAAAAGACCTTTTCCTTTTCTGAGTGCAATTTCTTAGATTGAAGTTTGCTCTGTGTCTTTTAGCTTGATTGAAATCTTTCCTTATATGTGTGACCTGCTTAAAGTTATAGAATCTCAGATTTGGAATTCTAAGTATTACATTTTTTATTGTGTATATTAAAAATGAAATATAGCAGCAGTCTTGAAAATACCTATTCCAAGGATTTGTTGAAAAGTAGTACATGTAATGTATGATACTTTGTTCTGTGTAGGGTATAAATGTTCAATAAAAGAAAAATTTTGATAACAATATTTTATATTTTGTTCTGGTCACAAAGTTTAAAACAATCTTGCCACATAAAGCATAAAGTTATTCATAATACCTGAGTGGATATACCTGAATGAACAGTTTCAAGCTTGCCAGCATTGTTTTTATGTATTTTCCTGCATTGTTATGGATATTTTCCTTTATAGTATTTTTTAAAAAGTACTTATTTCAAAGATACTCTTCCGTAGGACTAAGAGCTAGATGATACCAATAATATAGATTTGTAAGAAGCAGGAATTGAAATACTTTATTAATTTCAGGCTGGAAATATTATCTGTTTATTTTAGTATTTATCTCAGAGACTGATTTTCAAATAAGAACTACATAGTAATCTAAATAATCGTTGCATAATTTTACCTGAAATATCAAGTGCCCCACAACATACCTTGGTTGAAAGTTAAATTTCTCACTCGTGATGATTTCTTAATTCAGTCTTATTGTAAAAAGCCGCATCTGACAGACTACCACATAGGATAAATATTTGGATTACCTAAGAATTAATATAAACACACCCTTACAAACCTTAAAGTTTTTCCCAATATTTCCATAGATTTTTAAATTTTTAGGAACAATGATTAACTTCATAGAAAACTGAAACTTCAGTGACAATGTGAAAGAAAACAAAGTAGTTCTATTTTCCTCTTCCTTAAATTTCCAAATACAGAAATTAAAAAGCAAAACTAAAGAAACCACGAATTTTTAAACAAAAGAAATAATACATTGTGACCCAAAAGAATTGCCCTCTAGAAGTTAAATTACCATGTCATGGGAATAAAATGTTTGGGGAACTGGGTCAATATTGCAAAGGAAGCTGGTTAAACATTCCTCAGAAAATTTCGACATCTCTGAAAATTTATCATTACCAACACCAAACTAAACCACATTTTAGTTTGTTTGAAAATTCCTACAACTCTTTTGCCTTTTGGGTGTTTGGATATTTTTTAATATCTGGCATACAGTAACCCCTCCTCATTTGTAGTTGGAAACTGAGGCCCAGAGAGGTAAGGTAACAGACTAGAAGTCATCACTGATAGTTAGCAGTGCCAGAATGGAATTCAGAACACTCCTTTGTTACTGTTATTATTCTTAATTTTAGATATTAACCTCTTATTAGCTATAAGGTTTGAAAATAGTTTTTCCACTCCCACTTAGTAGGTTGACTTTTTATTTTCTTGACTGTTTCATTTGTTTGTGCAGGTAACTTTTCCCTACTCAATGGGGAAATCTAGGGAATAAAAATGGAAATCGGAAAAAATATCCTAAAATAGAATTTGTACATGATGAGATATTTCATTTCTTTTCCCTTTTTATTTTTTTGTAAGCTAGAAGTATAATGAGAAAAAGAAAATACTAGATGCTCTTGTTAGGTCATTATTGCATTCTCTTTGGAGAGCAAATCTATCTGGGAAGACAAGTCTTTACCAGGAGGTTTCTTGGTCACCTGGACTCAGAGCAAGGAACGAGAGCTGGTAGGTGTAGAAGTGGTGGTGAGTAAACAATCACTTGAAACATCTCTTTGGATGGGTGAGATATCAACATTTTCTTTTCTGAACAATACAAGAGAAATCCTTAAAAGTAGGATCATTTTTTTTTAACCAAAAACAAAAGCAACAATATCAAGCACTCATTTTTTAAAAATAATTTATTTATATATATTTTACATCACTGTTCATTTTTGCACAAGGCTTGCTTTCTTTTCTCAGGTGTAGTCCCCATAGAATTTCTACCACCAATTCACCTGTGCACCATCCCCAGAGTCCCTTGTGCTCTTCCTGCCCTTGTTTTGATCCCTCTCCCTTCCCATCCATTGCAGAATGTGTCTGATTTATAGTTGTCTGTTTATTTTTGCTTTGTTATGTTGTGTTTTCTATTGTTAAAATTTTCCCTGATCCCTTTTATGGCTACTCCTATGAATGAAACCATCTGATATTTTTCTTTTTCCTCCTGACTTATTTCACTGAGCATAATCCCTTCTAGCTTCATCCATGTTGCTGTAAATGACACGAGTTTATCTTTTTTTGATTGCTGAATAGTATCCCATTGTGTATATATATATCACATCTTCTTGATCCAGTCATCTATTTTTGGGCATTTGGGTTGTTTCCACATCTTACCTATTATAAATAGTGCTGCAATAAACATAGGGGTGCAGGTATCCTTTTGAATTAATCAAGCACCCATTTTTTAGAGCTCCTCATTGGATCTTGCCCCTTCTGCTGACTATCATCTGATCACTGCTGCTCTCCTCCACTATCACTAGATATTTTTATTATAAACAGTGTAGCAGATACTGCCTATGCCTGTTATTACATTTAATACATGCAACAGTTGTAGGGAAAGGTGTTATCTTCTTGGTGCTAAGTAAAATAGTGGAAATTAAGAGAAGAGGTTAGCATAGTCCTGGATTTACCATCTGGAGAGAAAATTCAACTCACTCATATATAAGACACACAAGGCTACTTTAATCAAGACTCATAGACACAGTTTGGGTATAAGTATTGAGGAAGGTGGAAAGCATACAAACAAAACCTACCTTGGAAGCTGATGTTTAACAGTATCATATTATCATTAGCTGTAAAGGAACAATTATCACAGTCAATAAAATCACACTAAAACATATGACATATAAAGAAAGCACAATAGGAGAGATTTAATGAACTGTATTTCCTGCCAGATTTTATATTGGGTGTTATATTATTTATAGGACATATGTTCTAAAAAAACAAATATTTAAACTGGAAATGAACAAATCTAAAGACATTTGCTTCTTTGAAGCATTGTGATTTTACTGTATTCTGCTAAGTTACAAACCTTATAAAATGTGTTTCTTTTATTAAAGCTTATATAGTTTTCTAAATATACCTAGAAATTTCCATTTTAATTAAAAATAAGCCAATTTAATGTATTAGTGATAAGTGTAGCGAAGTCCCAGGGTACCCTCTCACTGCCCACCCTTTAGCTTGTTTATCTCCGCCTGGGCACCGGTCCTCACTCTCTACGTTGTGTCCCCAGGGACACAGCACGCTCTGCTCTCTGCATTCCCGATGCCATGTTAGCTCTCCTGCTGCTACTACCAATTCATCTTTCCCCTACCTTTCGCTCCTACCATTTCCATTCTTACCCACTGCACTGAAGAACACAAGAAGTGCATTGCGGCACTGTTCACAATAGCAAAGGTATGGAAGCAACCCAGATGTCCCAAAATAGATGATTGGATCCAGAAGATGTGGTACATATACACAATGGAATACTATTCAGCATGGAAAGAAGATAAACACATGCAATTTGCAGAGACATGGATGGAATTAGAGGGGATCATACTCAGTGAAATAAGCCAGAAAGAAAGAGAAAAATATCGAATGGTTTCACTTATAACAGGACTATAGGGAGGCCGGGTGGGAGAGAGACAATCAGTAGGGGGGGTGGGGGGAGAAGGGAGGCGGAGGGAGGGAAGGAAAAGGGCACAAAATGGAATAGAAAAGAACACAAGGGACCATGAAGATGGATCACGGGTGAATTGGAGGTGGGCTACCCAAGGGGAATACAAAATGTAAAAGACATAAATAACAATAAAAATATATATTTAAAAAAAAAAAAAGAAGTGCTGTACCGTAGAGTGAGTTCTTAAGTTTTGCCAGATAAAAAGCCCAATTTGGAAGCTCTGCTCCATTGCTTGCCCCGTAGATGACGCCAGGCGGTTCATTTCTCTAAGACTCCCCGTTCCACAGCTGTTAAGTGTGTGTGTAATAGTGTTTTGCAGGACTATTGTGAGGATCAAATTGGTGAAAGTTACAATGTACCACTGTCATGCTTGGCACAGAGCAGATGCTCCCCAAAAGGCAACTAGTAAAACTGCTGAGGGGAGTGAAGCCCCTCTATATGAGAGGCGGGAAGTGTCTTGCATCTCACCCAGAGCCGGCTTGCCACACCAGCCTGCACAGGCGCCGGCCGTGTACTCCGTTCTGGGTTATTGTCTCTGCATCACATTCCAGCCCAGAATTTCTCCCGTGTTGCTGTGCCTATGTCATCTGGGAAGCATGATGGAAAGTATTGAATTCTGGGCCCTCCATGAAGTTGGTTCAGCCGTGGGATGGAGATAGCTGTGCTTTTAGCACAAATGTGCCTGGTTCCAAGCCTGGCTCCCGGACGGCTATGTTAAAGTGCACGCCGTGACCACAGACTCAACATCTTTTCTTCGTGTCATTCTGATCGTGCTGATCACTTTGGCGACTGGGTTTTCCACAAAACCTTAAGGCTAGACCAGGACTAGTCTTAACACTGGTGTCTCTCTTGTCCCTCTTCTTTCTTTTGCTTCTGCACTTGCAGCCTAGAAGGGGCTATTTTTTTTTTTATTTTTAAAGATTTACTTATTTATACGTATTTATACAAGAGCTGGGGTGTAGGCCAGAGGTGTGGCGGTGGGGTGAGAGGATTCACCAGAGACAGAGCTGGGAGCAGAACAGGCAGATTTACTGAAGTACACTGCTGAGGGGAGCAGCGGGTGAGGCAGGAGAGGTCTGCTGTGCCATGTGGGTCATTTCCCTGGTCTGGGATCGAACTCGTGCTACAGTGTCTGCTGATAGCTTCATAGTGCTGAGACTTAACCCCTTGTGCCACCAGGGAGGACCTTGAAGGGGCTATTTGTACAGACGTTTGGTTTTGAATGGGAGGAAAGTGTTCTGTGTGGAAGGCCTCCGCTGGCTATTGCCACTCCCTGCCCTGTCCTTTCTCTGGGTAGTTGGTTCTAAATGTGACCCCACTCAGCAATATTGGCATCACTGGGACACTTTAAGAAATGCAGATTACCCAAGGCAAACACTGGACACACTGAATCAAAAACCTCTGGTGGTGAAACCCAGCAATCTGCATTTTCAAACTTATTTGGAGATAAGGATGACTTCACATGCCTTTGTGAGAAACAATACAGAGATCCCCTGGACACTTTACTAGGATTCCCCAGTAGTAACATCTTGTAAACTGTCGTCCAACCTGGCAGTTGGGGTACCGATGTTGATACAGTCAAGACACAGATGCTGTCTCCGCCTGGAGTGATCAGCAGGTCCCCGTTAGAGCCACATTCATTTCCCTTCTGCCCTCATCTCTCTTAGCCCCTGCCAGTCACTTATTCTCAGTTTCTATAATTTGTCTTTTCAAAATTGTTACATAAGTAAAATCTTACCATATGTAACTTGGGCAGGTTTTTTCCCCCGTTCAGGATAATTCTCTGCAGGTTCATCCAGTGGTTGCATCTGAGTACGAGTCAAGGTATGGGTGGATCATGGTTTATTTAACCATACACTCCTTAAGGCAGACAGATAGGCTTTCTTCTTCTTTTTTTTTTAAACTACTAAAAACAAAGCTGTTATAAATATTTGTCGACAGGGTCCCCCTGGTTGCTCAAGGGGTTAAGTCTCAGAACTATGAAGCTATCAGCAGCCACTGCAGCATTAGTTCGATCCCCAGCCAGGGAACTGACCCACATGGCACAGCAGACCTCTCCTGTCTCTTCCGCTGCTCCCCTCTGCAGTGTATTTCAATCTGCCTGTTCTGTTCCCCACTCTGTCTCTGGTGAATCCTCTCACCTGTTCCCCCTCACACTTTTGGCCTGTACCCCAGCTCTTGTATGCATAAATAAATAAATCTTAAAAAAATATATAAAATTTCAGGGTCTCCCTGGTAGCCTAGGGGTTAAGTCTCAGTACTATCACCAATGGCCTGAGTCTGATCCCTGACCAGGGACCTGACCCACATATGGTGCAGCAGACCTCTCCTGTCTCGCCTGCTGCTCCCCTCAGCAGTGTATTTCAGTCTATCCTCCTGTTCTGCTCCCCACTCTGTCTCTGGTGAATCCTCTCATCCCGCTACAAGAGACTACACCCCAGTTTTTTTTTAAGATTTATTTATTTATGCATACAAGCTGTAGTACAGGCCAGAGGCGTGGGGCACCAAGAAGGTTCACCAGAGACAGAGTGAGGAGCAGAACAGGTAGATCGACAGAAATACACTGCTGAGGGGAGCAGCGGGAGAGGCAGGAGAGGTCTGCTGCGCCATGTAGGAATCTCCCTGGCCGGGCATTGAACTCACGTCGTTGCAGCCGACAGCTCCACAGCACAGTGTGGTGCCACCAGGGAGGTCCCACCCCAGCTCTTGTATGCATAAATAAATAAATCTCTAAAAAAATTTGTAGACAGGTTTTTCTGTGAAGTCTTCATTTTTCTGAGATAAATACATAGGGATACAATTAATGACTTGTATAGTAGTTACATATTAAATTTTGAAAGGAATTTACAGACTGTATTTTCATTGTTATGGCATCATTTCCCATTCCTATTATATATACATGACTTATCAAAGTGTGTGGGCATCGTTTTAACAATTGGAAGTATAGAAAACATCTCTCTTTATATTCTTTTATATGCCTTATTTATAATAGTCTTACATATTTCTTCCACATACATTTAGAATCTCATCTATAACACAGTCATGATTTTTACTTCAACCATCAAACACAATTTAGAAAATTTGAGATGTTAAAAAAAACCTGGCATGTTTACCCATAACTTTGCTCACCACGTTCTTTCCCCCTTTCTGATGTTCCAAGATTTCGCATTTTATCCATGCTTTTCTAGTTAGAGATCACCCTTTAGCCAAATAAATTCTCTTAATTTTCCTTCATCTAAAAGTATTTTGATTTCCCTGTCATTCCAGAAGGATATTTTCTCTGAGACAGGATTCCAGGTCGACATTTCTTTTCCTTTAGTACTTGGAGAGTGAAATAGTGTGAAGTATGTTTGTTATGCTCATTCCTTCTGGCCTCTATGATTTCGGATGAAAAATTTACAGTTGTTTAAATTGTTTAACTTCCGTATATAAGGTGCCCTTTTTCTGTAGTTGCTGTCAAGATATTTTTGTCTTTTGTTTTCAGAAGTTTTATTCCGTTATGTGTCATTATGCATTTCTTCAGGTTTAATTTGATTGGGGCTCCTGCCAAATTGGGGGAGTTTACTTTGAGTACTTTTTGGTTTTAATTCTCTTTTGTTTCTTGGTAGTCTCTGAGGCTCTGTTTTCGGTGGTTTTTGTTTGTTTCTTTTTTTTTTTAATTTTTTTTTTAAGATTCATTTATTTATACATACAGCTGGGGTACAGGCCAGAGGTGTGAAGTGGTGAGAGGCTTCACCAGAGACAGAGTGGGGAGCAGAACAGGGAGATCAGAAATACACTGCTGAGGGGAGCAGCGGGCGAGGCAGGAGAGGTCTGCTGCACCATGTGGGATTCTCCCCGGCTGGGCGTCGAACTTGCATCACTGCTGCCGACAGCTCCACAGCCCAGCGCTTAACCGCTGCGCCACCAGGGAGGCCCTGTTTGTCTCTTTTTTTAACCTATCTTTGTTTTTCAGATTCAGTGATTTCTAGCTCTTATCTTTCACTAATTCTTTTCTTCTCTCTTCTCCATTCTACTGTCAATCACATTCATTGAAACTTTTAATTCATGTATCATATTCTCCACTTCTCAAATTTCCCTTTGATCTTTCCCACATCTTTTATTATTTTATTGAGGCTCTTTGCTGAGGCATTTGAATTTTTCATTTGCTTTTTGATTTCATTTTCTCATTTCCATTTCATTTATTCATAGTCTTCATTGCTCACAGAAACATTTTTTCTGATGACTGTTTTAAAATCCTTGTCCAAGAATTCTAACATAGCCATCATTTTGGTGTTGGCATCTATTACTTACCTTTTCTTCTCATTCAGTTGTGGATTTTCCTGATTCTGGGTATAATGAATAATTTTCTGTTGAAATTTGGGATACTTGAAATAATTATGTTGGGTGACTCTGGATCTTATTTAAACTTTTTGGTTTGCCTGGCTTCCTCTGACACAGCTCTGGCAGGGGGATGAGGAGATAAATCCCAACTTGTATCTCTCAGGTGGGAACAGAAATTCAGGTTCTCCATTTGACTTCCACTGACACAAGGGTGGGGGTTCCTTAGTGCTGGGTGGGGCAATTTCTAGGTATATTTAGAAAACTATATAAGCTTTAATAAAAGAAACACATTTTATAAGGTTTATAACTTAGCAGAATACAGTAAAATCACAATGCTTCAAAGAAACAAATGTCTTTAGATTTGTTCATTTCCAGTTTAAATATTTGTTTTTCTCCTCACGTGGGCTCCACGGGCACTGTAGTGAGGATGGCTCAGTAATATGTGAAAGTCTGACTCTCCTTCAGCCTCCTGTGATGCCACAACTCAGGGTGGTGGGGAGGAGGCCTCAGTGCTACCGGGTGGTGATGCAAGCCCAGAACCCCACATGGTCTCCACTGATATGGGGTGAGAGCCCATTGCAGGGGGAGAAAGTTCTGGCTTTTTGCTTGGCCTTCTTTGACATCACTCAGCAAGGGAACTGGGGTTTTTCATTACAATCCCATTAGGATGGGAGTTTAAGCTCCCCTCTCGGTCTTTGCTGGCTTGGGCGAAGGTGTGGTCGAAGTTTTTTCTATGTTACTTTCCTGTAGTGGAGTTATTTTCTAAAAGCTTCTGTCTTGCTGAGTTGACACTTTCCTACTCCCATTGTTGAGGCATTTTTTCCCCCTTCCTTTTCTCTTTTTGATCTGAGACCATTGGTATTTCCTGGTTGCTGGTTTCTTTCATTTCAAATCTGGAATATGCCAACGCAAAGCAAAAGCTCAGGGAATTCACCCTGTGTCACTCCTTGGGTCCTGGGTCCCCAGTCAGTCTGTCTTCTTCTCTCACCTTTCTAAGTCTTATGTTACAGATATAAAATAACCAGTGTTCTTACTTGTACTTAGGACCAGGAATAGAGAAAATACATCTACTCATTCTCAGAAGCAGAAGTCACGGAGTCTGCATTTTAACATGCCTCCAGATGTTTTCTCATGCATGCTAAAGTTCTCAAGAATCTGTGCCTCTTTTTTGTTTTCATAACCTCCTTCCATCCACCACAGCTGTGAGGCAAAGAAATAAGCATCTGTGAAAAATTTTGGTCACTATTACTATCCTAGCAGAAAAGTCCTTCCCTTACCTGGAAATCCTTCGACCTTTCCCCACTATGCTCATGCTTTCTGCCACTTTACACCACAGGACTTGGACGATTTCAGAAGGTGAGTAGATGGGCCAGGTTGGGCTTTAGAGGCCTGGGTGAGACAGAACACAGTCTAGCCTTTCAGTGTTGTACCGCAGGCCACAGTTTGTGGTTCCTATGGAACATGAGAAAACAAGCAGAAAATATGGTTCTGATTTGGAAATTATTCCAAAATGTGGCTGAGCCTTTTCAAGAACAAAGGGGGATATAACAGCTATTCCCACCCTGGGCATGTCTGCCCCATGCTCCTTTCCTCTCCAGTGAGGTCATATTGGGAATTAACAGCAGCTGGGACTCCCCTGGAGAAGCTGTCTCGTTGGAACATTACTTGCAATAAAAGCAACATCTTTAAATTGACCTTAATCATGCTGTCATTTCAAGAAGTTCTTTATTGATATCATTGGATCAATAAGATGACCCTAACATCAACATACTTTTTTCAGGTTATAGTGTAATAGTTATTATTGGAATTTTCCAAAGTAATACTGTCTCTGTATTTTTTTTAAGTCAAGATTAAGCATAAATATATTCCTTTGCTGTTGACACACTGTCATCTGCCCTTTAACAGATGAAGAAACAGAAGGTGGAGTAAAGAGATTTATTCTCAGCAGCTGTGTAGCTCATACTGTGCAGGGAGGGCTAGCTGTGAAATTTACATGCACGGGCTCATTGTGGGGTCTCCCATCTTGGTAACAATCTCTCACGACTTTCACCCTGAGTTTTCCATGTCGTCTCATTTGCGCACATGGGACTTTAATTTACGGATGTGATGGAGAGATGACATCGGGGGTCAATGCCATTGAAAGGTGAATGTGTTTCGTTTCCCAAGGGAACATGTCACCCTGCACAGGGCCACGGAGCACAGCAGACCTGGTCAGGAAGGGGGAGCAGGGGTGAGGGCAATGGGTAGGGCAGGGTCTTTATTGGGGTTTCCACAGAAAGGCAAGATCAGGCAGTGTAAGCAATTTAGGATGGCACATTTTGAGTAATTTCTGTGGACAGTGGGCTACACAGGTAGCCTCTAGCTGTGTGGACTTGCCTCATGGGATATGTTAGGGTAGGGGAAATGTTGGCCTGGTGTGTGAGGGTTAGGAAAAGAGGGTGGTTTGAGGTATAAACTCATAATTGTTTGGTTTGCTTTTGAAAGGCAAAGTGAATTGTTTGCTGTCTTTAGGGATTAACTAATCCTGGGAGAAACACATTTCCCTTCCCTGCCCCCTGTCAAAACATCATAAGATTCAGAAAATTGTGTGTGTGTGTGTGTGTGTGTGTGTATGTATGTATGTATATATAGTATTTATATATATACTTATATATAGTATTTTGTGTATATATATATTTTGTGTGTGTGTATACACACACACACGCGCGCGCACACACACACACACACACACACACACACACACACAAAGGTGTAGCCGAGCCATCCTATTTAAAAGACCTTAGAGAAACAGAATCCTCTACTTCTGTAATGATCATGAGAACTTAAATCACAAATGTCTCTGTTGTTATATTGAAGACAAGAAACTCTAATTTCTCAGAAACTACCTAGATTTTTATTTTGTGTATATATATATGTATATATATAGAGAGAGAATATATAACTATACATATTTATGTATATATTTTGTATATATAACAATTTGTAAATAAACTATTTTGTGTGTGTGTATGACTAACACAAATGTGGATGGGGAGGTATGGAGAGTTTAAAGGCATGGCCCAGGATCATACAACTGAGAAATGGCAGTGCTTGAACTTGAACAGGTTCCAGCTGCCTCTGGAGAACTCTCACAGTCTCTGCTTCCAGAGAGTTCCCTGATTCTGGTTATTATGCCTCTGCGCCTTAACTGGTCTCTGTCACAATGGCTGATGGAATAAAAAAAAAAAAAGAGAGTACAATGAAAAAAGGAAAGCTCTCAAAACTAAACTTTGAGAGATAAGCTAATTAGAAATGGGACCATTTAGCTTGTGAAGAAAAGGGGGAGGAGTGATCCTATTGTGTGAAAGATGGAGATACTCCAACCTGGGAGAGCTGGGTTTTAATCCTCACAGCCACAGGAAGGACTCAAGACAGAGATGCAAAGGCTCCTAAGACCGCTGATTGCGTGCTTATCTACTACGATAATTTTCTCATAATTATTATAATAATTAAACTACAGAGTGATCTTGAACCATATCTTTTAAACTTTTAATAAAACATTACTCTACCTTAAATAGTTTTCTTGCGTTTGTGAAGGAATAGAATATTACCCTGCTAAATTCTAATGCAAGAACTATCACTTTATCATTTTAAATCTTCAGTCATGGAGATGGTGAGAAATTAATTACCAGACATAGGATATGGTACTGGGCATCATGGAGTGAAGGGAGGGGTTCCAGGCTATGCACTTCCAAGACCACATGAGAGAATAAAGATCTAGATAGTTTCTGAGAAATTAGAGTTTGTCTTCAATGTAACAACAGAGACATTTGTGATTTAAGTTCTCATGATCATTACAGAAGTAGAGGATTCTGTTTCTCTAAGGTCCTTTAAATACGATGGCTGTGTTACACCTGTACCAAGCCTAGGAGCAGAATACTAGTCTTGGTGCCTGTTGTACAGATTCTCAGCACCATTTGCCAAAGGAGTCAAGGTCAATTCTGCTATTCTGTCAAGTTCTACCTGCCTTTTCTCATTCTAAGAATATGAAATTGTTCTTCTAGTTTCCCAACTCCAGAGACCTTTTCTTTCTCCCTCCTCATGTTCATTTCCTCAAACATTTCAGGCTTCCAAAAATTAAAGGAGTTATATTAGAACAACGTCTGCCTTTGACCATAGAACTCAGATACACTAATCCAAAAGCATTTCCCATTTTAACGAGGGAGGATAAATCAGTGAGAACAAAATGCAAACTAGTATCTCAATAAACCACCCTATCATCGTCCTCATAGGCTCAGAGAAAGGTTATATACTCCACAACAGCAAGGTCCTGCAAATCTATTCTTAGTGAGACTTCAACCTAAAATTGCCATCTGCCTTCATCCTGCTGCCTCCAATAAAGGGCTTTGTAACTGCTAGAGACCAGCTGGTCATTTCTCTCATTATTCAATGCAAATATGTTATACAAAGAGAGCATAACATGAAATAGCATTTCAAAATATAATGCCATGTTAGAAAAAAATCCTAAATACCAACAGAATGCATGTTTTGGCCATGGGACTAAAAACAGCTTGTTGGAACTCATTTTGTTTGTTATAACTAAGCCACTCTGGAATGATTTCTTCTTTTCCAATGTGTAATGGTTCATTTCATGCATGGAACAACTGTAATAAAAACAGCTCCTTACTAAGTCTTTGCCTTTTGGCTTTAAATTGCAATTAAAATAACATTACTCAGATCGTGGTTGTCCCCCATCTTTACCTCTGGTGCTTAGGTTGTGGTATCTATCTAAAATTCTTTACCTCTTATAGAAACACGAGAGAAGCTGAGAAAAATCAATATTAATGAAAGCAGGGAAGGGAGAAAAACAGATAGTATTCCAAAAACTCAGAGATTCAAAAAGCTTTTAAGTAGAAGCAACCACCATCATGAAATTCAATAAAGGAATTAAAGACTTGGGAGGCAGCCAAATATATAGTTGCAGGCAAGTGATTAAGGATGTTAATAAATTTACATCCCATTGTGGGGGACAGTCAAGGTTAGGTGTTCTGGCCATGCAGGAGATGCTGGAACATAAACTAGACCACTGACACACTGTTGACAGTGGCATTGGTGGGCAATTCTTTTTTGTAGACCCTGGGATCACAAAGAAATAGTTTGCAGACGCTAACTCTCCACTTTCCAAATCCACCTTCCTCTGGGATTTTTCTTCTCCTCTCTCTTGAACACCAAGCCACTGAAGCCAGGACTTTAAAAGCATCCTGACATACAGCCCAGCAGCAGGCACAGCACGGAAGACCACTGGTTGTCTGCTAGCATTCTCATGAATTCAGACTCCCACATCAGTTCTTCCTCGTTCTCTTCTTCCCCTTTATCACTGCCCTCACTTGCATCACCATCATCTTTCAATTTTATCACTGTAAGGGTGGCCTCTCTTCCTCCTAACCTCAGTTTATCCCAACTGCTACTAGTATCATCCATCTAAAATGCAAATCTGAACATGCCCATCAATCCCTTTTATGACTGCTGCTTGCTTACACAATGAAATCCGAGTTCTTCAGAAATTTTTGTTTTGTTCTTTTTTTATTGGGTCTTATTTATTTTATATCTACATCTGATCCCCTATTTTATTTTGGGAAACCCACAGTGTGTACTATTGGCAGGATGCAATGCATCATTTCTCTGGGAAAGCTTTCCAAAACATCTTTTCCTTCTATGTCATCCTGGGTCCATGTCTGTTGCCAGTACAGCGCTGATGTGCAGGGACAAGTCCCTTCATGGTCTGTTACTTGCTTTTTCGGTTCAGTTTTATTTCTTGCCACCTCCAACTCCCCATTCTTGTTTAATGCTGCCTTCCCTATGTACTTGGAGTCCACTGAAAACCTCTCTCCCTTCCACGTGTTTATACATGCTGTTCCATCTGTTTTCTTACACCTTCAGCTCCATGCCAGCTCTCTCAGGACGCTTTTGCTGATACTCAAAATCGCTGTAACTTCTCTTATATGGCTGTATTTTTGAACATCCACCAACACACATTACCTGCTTACCTTGCTTGAGTTTTCGTTTGATTGTAAGTTCCATGAGAAAAGTTCGGTGGATTTGAAATAATAAAAATTATTTTATGTTTAATTCCTCTTTTCCCTATGATTCTCCACTGTCTAACTCCTATAGGTGAAACATATTGATTATTCCTCACAAGTAAGCTGTGAAATATATTTAGTGGAGGTGGCCTACAAATATGTTTTTTGTGTGACAGTAATGCAGACTTGAATATCATGGGCCAGGACAAGACTTTTTACATTTTATTTATATGCATATCATCTTTATAACCTGTGTCTTCTCTGAATAATACCTGTGCTATTATCTACTTATGAGTTTTCCTTAAATAAATTAATTTTTATTAAAATAAGCTCATTTAAAAAGGCAACTTTTGCTACTACTACAAGTGAAAAACATTATTTGCTATGCATAGGAGTATGGACTAATAAAAATTAAAAGAATATACAAATAATAGAATCTATGGTGGATATTAATATGGAAGAATGAATAAATGCTTTAAAACTTGTCTTGTATACAATTACTGGTGTACATGCCACATTTTGGAACCAATGTTCCAGATTTTAAGAACCCTCTGTAGTCTTGTTTTGAACTAATCTTTGCCCTGCACACTTCATAGGGTTGTGAAAACAGACATATGAGGTAAAATTAAGCTCTTCTTATAAATCATAAAGGTCTACACAAGAGTAAGTTTGTTAGTCCTACTTTATTTCCATTGGAGCAGGTAGCAAGTGAAGCAGTAAGAGCACGCAGAAGTCAAGAGTCAGAGGAGTCACATTTCATTCATATCGTTGCTCATGAAAAACCAATTTGGTTGGCCTTGGTCAGCCTTTCCAGACAATACCAAAGTTCAAAGCCATTTCAGGAAGTTATTTTTGCATGTCACTTATTCATTATCGAAGTGATTTTTCAGATTACAAAGTTAAAAATGTTTCATTTGAAACTAAATCACAAAATTCAGTTTCATGGAGTGAGTTATTAATAAAATTTATGAGTACATTAACTCTACCACCAATATACCTTTATTTAAAAGTAGGGTAAATATTTACACGAAGTTAAGACCTTATAAAAAATGTATACCATACTTTCATAAAACAAATCCTAAGTGATTCTATTCCAAAGAAGTTTCATGTGCGTGCTTAGTATTGAATGCTTTTATTAAAGACACAGTTAACACCCATAAGTCCGCTAGCCAGGACCGTTAACAATAACTCACATCTAGCAATGTACTTTCTCTCATCCCACTGCTCCTTCCTTTCCCAAGATAATCGCCATCTTTCGTTTTGAACTTAGCATTCTCTTTATCAGTAACTTCTCCCCTGAGATCGATGATATGTCTTTAACTAAGCAAAACATTGCTTATTTAACTTAGAAAATTATTAAAAGGGCATCAGGCTGTGTGTAGTCCTCTGAGAAGTTCTTTTGCTCTTGATACTATCTTATGTTATTCTTATGTAATTAAGATTGTAACTGTGAGGTAGAACATTTGCATCAAGCTGTGCCTTTTCTCTGAAATGTGAGATAGGAGAGCAGCAGCACAGACCTGGACCCAGCTGGTTATTTCCAAGAAGGCGATTGAGTGCCTTGTGGGAAAAGGGGGGTGTGCAAGACTGCCCTGTGCATGGGGACACCTTCTGCGCATGCCCGTGAGACTCTGCCCTGAATTCAATTGATGACATCCTACTCCTCCTAGTTCCCATAAAAGGGAACCGCTCCCTGAAGCTCTTGGAGGTGTTTGTTTCTTTATTTATGTTAACACGAGTTAGTTCTCCCTTCTCCTTTGCTTGTCAGGCAATAAATTTCTTGGTCTGTGAAACCACCTTAATTTCTCACTATATGGCTTTCCATAGCTGATTTGTTTCCAATGTTTTGCTACTATAACTGCGTGGCTGCTGTTGAGCAAACACAAGGAAAGAATCTGAACAGGCCCAAAAGACCTTTCTAAACAACACTGGGGGAAGTTGTGGTGACAGAAGCAGTAACCATTCCAAGACCCAAAGCTGGGCTTGGGTGTTGCCGCTACCTGTGATCATCAATATGAAAGAAGTTACAGTGTCCAGCTCCTATATAAAGCAGGCAAAGAAGAAAGAAAATGGGTATGACCATTTTATTTTCACGGTATTCAATCTAAATGTTAACTATTCCAAATTTAAAAATTAATTCTGTTTTCATTTTATTTTGAACATTGTTTATCTCTACACCAGGGCTGGAGAGTGCTATAAAGCATTTGTTTTTAGCTTTGCTGTATTTTAGAATCACTTTGAGGAAATTTTGAGAATGCAGATTCTCAGGTCCTTCTGTTAACTGATTAAATCAGAACATCGAAGGGTGCGACCCAGACATCAGTATTATTTTTAAAGCTCTCTGAGGATTCCAGGGTCCAGTCAAGACTGAGAACCACTGCACCAAGTTGAGCAATCTAAGGAGGGCATTAATCACTTATTCTTAAAATGAGCAGGTGGGGGCTGACTATTTTATCCCCACAGAAGGAAAAAGCATTCAAAAGACAACATACAACAAACATTTAAAATGTATAAGGCAAACTTTTTAAATTCACAATCATATTAAAAAAGAGGAGTCCATTAAGCAAAACAGTTTGCCTGAAATCAAACAGACTCCAAACCACCTTGATTCTTGAGAGATATAAATAGCTGACTTGACTTGAACCTTTTCTTGTGTTTTTCTTCCTCTTCTAAGTACCTTTTGACATTTTTCATCTTCATTTTACTCACTCCAACTTCGAGGGCAAGGTCTAGCAAGAATTAGAAAATAAATATCATGTAGAGATAAGATTTTTGCATTGAAATCCATTTTCTTATCTTTTCAGTCACTTTTCTGCTGTCTCTCCATGTTCTTTTCTCAGTCTCTTATGTGAATTGATATTATAAGGACTCTGATCATATTTAAATGAGTGTATTGAGATGGAGTGACTTAGCAATTTGCAAAGTGCCCACTTGTTTACAAGGACATTAATAAACAGGCAATGATGGAAACCTAGCTGTGCCAGAGACCAAGCCCAAAGTCAAACTAGCAAGGGGCTCTGTTAACATGCTTCTGAAAGCAGTATAGCTACAGGAGCTGAATTAGCCAATCAGAGACACTAGGGTCTCCATGCCCTTGTGTACTTGGCATAGGCTGCCCAGAGGCTCTTCCGGGAGAAGCCGCGCTCTCCTTCCCAAAGCTGAGGCAGCGAGGGAGTTCAGGACTCAGAATGATGCCGATTGCATAGTGGTCTTCTGAACATTGCCTTCTTGGTTCCTATGCTGTCCCCTTTACTGCCAATTGACTGTGTGCTTGTATTACTGTAATGTGAAATTCCCCCAATAAAACTACATTGTAATTATATGTGATTGGCTTGAATTGGAAGAGAAACCTCTCCATCCAGGAGGAAGTTAGCAGGCTGAGAGCTAAATCTCATCTGATAGTATCATCACATAAAAGACTCTATTTGGAAACTAAGGCAGGATGTTTGCTCTTCTTTCAAGAAAGATTCATCTACAGACTTTGATTAGTCAGTGTTTATTTAGTAAGTACTTGTTGAGCAGGAGCTCCGTGTTCAGCACCAGACTGGGTAGTGAGACTGTGGAAAAGAACAAGGAATAGTTCACAGTCTGGTGTGGATTTTCAAGTAAATGATTTCTTCAAAAATGAATTCACTTAATTTAAAAATAACAGTACATTTACATGTTTTAACACCCCAAATGTATAAAGCAAAAAAGGCTTCCTTCTACCAATGTGCAGTTCAAAAACCACGTTTAATAAGGTTATCCTTGTGTATCCTTGCAGAGATCCTAAGATACGCAAATATAAATATGAATATTTATTTATCACTTCTCTTTTCTACATGAGCTTGATGATTTCACATATTGTTTTACACTGTTACACTTTTCACTTTACAATATATCTTGGAGACCTTACTGTATCAACATAAAGCAATTATTTATTATTTTATATAGGTGCATAGTTTTCATTGTATTCACTTTTCAAAATTCGTTTGCCAGCCTCCTAGAGACTACACTCAAAAATTTTTTCTAATCTTTTTTTTAATAATAAAAAATGTGGCAATGGAATGCTTTGTGCATATGGCACTTTTTTGTCTCATACATGTGAAATCCAAGATACATTCCTAGCAGTGGGATTGTTTAGTCAATGAAATTACACTGGTCATCAAACACTGAAATTATGCCAATTCTCACACCAACCAACAATGTACAGAGACACTTGCCACCTCACATCATTGCTAACAATGTATGTTTTTCAAAATTTGAATTTTGCAGATTTGATGGGTGGAAAATAGTGTAGTGTTAATTCCTATAATTCTTGTTATGAATGAAGTTAAACATCTTTTTATAGCCCCAGTGCTATGTAAATGGAAGTAAAGGATGTACTTGAACTAAATAAAATGGGAACATCAGGTAGGGAATAATGATTATCTCTGCCTCTGAAAACAAAACTCAATTTAAGCATAATCCTCAGTAATTTGTATTGGGTTCTTTCTCAAACTGTCTTACCAACTCAGTAATGGTGAAAACAGGACAAGAACATGGTTTGCCATGTTTTTCTTTTCTGCCCATCCATTCACCTTGGTCTTTATAACCGTACTGCAACTTCAGCTTCTGGATTGCTACCAATGAATTTAATTTTCATTCAGTTTATTTGAGTTCATGTTTGTCACCTCTAGGTTATTTTGGAGACATTTTTACTCACTTCCTTTTTATATAATTTAAAAAATTCTAATATAATATTACAAGTTTAATTCTTATAATGGTAACTACAACAATGGTTAAGGTATGGCATTTTAGAGTTTACAAAGTGTCTTAAGGTATATTATCTCATTCAGTGTTCAACAGCTCTGTATTTTGCTTTTGAGAAATTGCCTGTATTTTAATCCAGAGAAATGAACTTGCTATGTAGCTCACAGTGAGCTTAACCGGGGCATGTTGGAATCTATACCCAAGAATTTGAACTCCAAATCCAGTACATTTTCTCACTAGATTTGTGGTAGATAGAGGTGAGCAACTAATCCTTGGCTCTCCTTCACCTCTGTCTGTGTCTGTTTCCTGCATCCTCAGAGAGATCATTAGCAGCCTGGTGAGCAAAGGCTCAGCCAGACTCGCATCCGCCTGATTTCCCTCTCCTGACCTCAACTTGCATTGACTTTTCTCCGAGTCTGCCTGTCAGCATCCACATCCCAGTCAGGGAAACTTAAGAGACTCACTTCATAGGCAAGTTGGCGCACAATTGATTAGGAATTTCTTTCAGCCTCCTCCTGACCTGGTATTTCCTCAAAGCTTGTCACCGTAATCAGAAGGACACAATCACTTACTTTGTCAACTGGGATATTTGTCCTGTGGTTAAAATAAATTAACACAGCTCTGAAAGAAAACTTTTATCCCTTCAGTGTCCCGTCCTTTGAAGCATCTTTGAAAGGAGCAGCTGAATCAGAACCTTTCATGAAATTGTCAGACTGATTCCTTGGAGGCCCAGACCCAAACAGCGCATGCGAAAGAGCAGCACATACTACTCAGTGTAGCTCAGACGCTTTCATCTTCAGCACAGAAAGCTGTGTGTGGTTTCCCGCTTTGCACAGGGCACTCTATTTTATTATGGTCTTTGCATCCATGACAACAGTGGATAATATCATAAAAGATTCTGATTCAGTTCATGAAAAAATGTTGAACTGCCTCACGAGCAGGGGTTGTGAGCTGCGCCCAATTATTTGCTGGGGTAGTGGCTCTGTGATTGTCTTTAGTTTGTGGTATTGCTGATTTGCAATGAGTTCTCTTGGACACCTCCCTGTGGACACTGAAGAAAAGAAATCTAACTGCACAGCGGGTCCTGCATTGTAATAAGTGTGCTGCTTTGTGTGATGGCAAGAAACGGACTCTGGATTGATGAACTCCTTTAGGGGTAACAGACTGACCTCAAATTCAACAGGCAAGATTGGAAATAAAGACATAGAAATGATTTTGGAGAAAATTTACAAAGCACAGTCGAGGAGATTATGCTGGGAAAAAAAGATTAAATTCAATACCTCCCAAAGAATGAATCCTCTTTTATTTAATAACAAATTCCATTTTTACCATATTCACTTTCAGTTTCTCTGTCTCACCTTTTTCTTCTCAGAACTTACTTATTTACTTGTTGCCCACTTGGATCTCCTTTCCCTTTTGTATCTCCAGAAACAAGTAAACAGTATTTGTTGCATTAGAGATGAAGGGTCTTGAGGTCAAGTGCATCCTCACATGGCTGGGTTTCCTCTCTTGCTACTTTCAGTCTAGTATCCCCTCTGTCCTATACTTTCCGCCTTTCTGTTTCTGCACTTTTGGTTCTTCCCTTTCAACCTTTAAAATTACTCCTGTCTCTTCTCTTCTCTCTCTTTTTTTAAAGATTTATTTATTTGTGTATACGAGAGCTGGGGTGCAGGCCTGAGGTGGGGGTGGTGGTGGTGAGAGGATTCACCAGAGACAGAGTGGGGGGCAGAACAGGCAGATTGACTGAAATACACTGCTGAGGGGAGCAGCAGGTATGACAGGAGAGGTCTACTGTGCCATTATTCCTGTCTCTTTCATCTTAAAAAAATAGGAAGAGCTTTTGTGGATTTAATGCCCCCTGAAATTGTTATTCTATCATTCTACTCCCTTTGCTGTCAAGCTTCATAAAAAACCTTATCTCTACCTGCTGCTTTCCTTTCCTTACTTCTCCTGAATTTCCCAATTTATTGCAATATTTCTTCTATCCCTTCCTGTGCCCAATGAACCCAACTGACTGCTATCCAGTGCTTATTGAACTTGTTCCTTTGGTAGCATTTAATACTGTTATCTGCTCTTCCTTCAAGCTCTCCTTTACATTGACTTTATGACTTCAGGAGAGTTTTCCTACTCTCCACACTCGTACCTTCTCTGTCCATTTGAAAGCTTCTCATTCTCTTGTTTCATTGCCACTGGTGCCCTCAAATGTTGGTGTCCCTCAGGGGCACCTGTATACTCTCCCAGGTAGTTTCTCTGACTCTCCTGGCATCTGTGATCTCCCTTTCCTCCCCCAAGATAGCTCCTTGGAGTTCACAGATCCATTCACAGAGCTGAAGAGTACGCCCCAATGCACCGGATTAATTTCACACTTCAGTCTCCAAAGGTTAAAACTTACATCTTTTCTTCCGAATTCCCCAGAAAAAGGTGTTCTCATCCTTCCAGTCATTCAATCCAAACCAGAAACAGGTGTCATCTATAATCGTGTATCTTCTCCCTCATCCTCACCCCTCTATATAATCACAGTGTTCTTTCATTTAAATATTTAAAATTCTTTCTGTCCCCTCTATCTCTGCCCTAGCACAGGCTACCATTATCCTGTCTTTACTAAGACTTTCTCCAAAATGTTCTGCCCAAACTTCATTCTTGCAGATTTTCAGTCCATTTCCATGCACAGCCAGACTGATCTTCCAATAATGCAAACTTGATCACATCTGTCTGTTTAAAATCCTTCATTTCCCTTTTACTTAAATCAAAATGCCTTAACATGCTGGAAAAGATCCTTCAGAAGTCTCATGCTATGTGAATCTACATGTCTTGCACTCTGTGCTTCATAAACATGCATTTTGGGTCCTAGCTTAGTTGTTACTTCCTCCAGACTCTTTTCTTTTTAAGATTTATTTATTTATGCATACAAGAGCTGAGGTGTAGGCCAGAGGAGTGTGTGTGTGTGTGGGGGGTGGGGTAAGAGGATTCAGCAGAGACAGAGTGGGGAGCAGAACAAGCAGATCTACTGAATACACTGCTGAGGGCATCAGTGGATGAGACAAGAGAGGTCTGCTGTGTCATGTGTGTCAGCTCCCAGACCGGGGATCGAACTTGTGCTGCAGTGACTGCCTAAAGCTTCATAGTGCTGAGACGTAACTCCTAGCACCACCAGGGAGGCCCTCTAGACTTTTCTGACCACCAGAGGCTGAAATGAGAGCACTGATTATGTTTTTTCCATAGTACATTAATATCACATCTTTCTAGTGTATGTAATTGGTTTTCTACTCACAAATTCTCTCAGGCATAAATTCCTTAAGAGCAGAGGTTGTTTTTATCTTGCTCATCATCATGTCCCAAGGATATTTCCTGACATATCCTAAATATTCATTTAATATTTATAAGACAAAAAGATGAGTCTTTCTAATGACTTCACATAGGTCATATTTTCAATAAAAGGCTGGAATGAAATTATTATATAAAATAATCAAGGTAGTCCTCCAATAAATATTACTCTTTTTCTTTCTTATTTGCTTTCTAGGAAATATTTACTTAGAAGTGTAGAGTGGGTTATCTTAGTCTTACAGTGGTTTCGATTTTTATACTAAAACTTAGTGCTATTTAATGCCAATACAAGTATAGAACTTTATGGCTGCAATTGTCTTATCTATAGTTCAATGCCCCATGAAAGGAGTGGGATCATATTTCTGGAATAAATTGAAATCTATTGAGAATGTGCAGAATATACTAGTCATACAGTAACTGCTCAATATAATGACACTTGGATTGGTTCTTGAATTTCCCAGTTGGAAATGCAGTCAATTATCAGATGATTTCACAAGAGAAAATGATAAGGATTGTTATTAGCAATGATAAAAATAGCTCATGGATGGATGCATCTATGCTATTTTCTAAACACATGAATGCACATGTATATTCAATACAATTAGTTATTACTGAAAGACCAGAGACCCAGCATCAGATAATATGACTGTACAAACCATAGGAAAAAGTATAGAAAAATGTTCTAAATAATCCTTTTGTTCTGTTTTCCTACCCTAATATTTTCATATTGATGATAAAAATGATTCACGTCTTATAAAAAAAGAGAGAACATTTATATAAGCCCTTTTGGTTTTTCAGCAACCAGGAAAGAACTGAGCAGATACTATCATTTTCATTTTAGACTTGAGGAAACCGAAGCAAAATCTATTTATTCATCTGTTTGTTTGCTCATCACCTATTGAACATTTCCTATGTCCTAATAAACTGACCTGGAGAGATCTGAAAACCAAAAAGATTACTATATGCTTAATCATTTCCATTTGTGAGATAATTTGCCTCTTTCCCTCATGCATATCTTCACCCCACACCCTCACCCACCATCATCTAGTCTATGATATAGTGCTCTACGTAAGTGGGGGTGCCATAGGAATGGAAGTGGAGGGAGAGAGAAAGGAAGAGGGAAAGGAGAGGAGGAAATCAAGAGTAGGGATGAGAATGCATGACTCCTGGGCTACAATGAGCATCCTAAGGTCATCTCAAATGTCCCCTTTCAGGTCCTCATCTGAATACATCTAGCGGCATCTTCTTGACTTCCTGTCCTCAAATGCCACAAAGTACTATGTAGTATTACAAACTACTTTCCTTCCATGCTCTCCAAGCTGGATATGGTCAATAGATGCCTGACTTCGATTTTTATCTCCTTCCATGTGCCTTCTTGAGTTTCCAGGCTGCAAAGCCAAACTCTGCATTTCTTAGCAGCACAATGGGCTATTACATCCCAAGGGCAACTAAATTGTTCAGCAAAACCTCCATTATTTGTGAATGTAAACTGTCTAGTCTCTGTGAAAAGTGGTATGGAGGTTTCTCAAAACACTAAAAAGTGATCTATTATGTGATCCAGATCCAGGAGACTAAGCGTGGTTTTGAGGTGGGTGCACTACGGTGGTGATACCTGATGGGGGTATCCTAATATTACTGCAATTAAAAACAAATAAATAATTACATAAATAAAATCTTATATTTCTCAGACTCTTGCAGCTAGTTCTGAATATGAGTTAGATACACTCATGAGAGGTCTGGAAGCTGGTAGTGAGGGGATTGCTATTATCTGCTGTTTCTGCTGGAAAACAAGGTCTAAGGTTTGTTGATTGGAGGTGGTGGTGGAGTGGAGGCAACCTCTGAGTTCCCCTTCAGGTGCAAGCTTTATGGATAACAAGAGGCAGCTGGGTGTGGTAACATACATCTGAGGAGGTGTGAACCTATTCCCCTAAATGATAAATCAATGTTATCTCAATAAAGAACAAAAAAGAGGCAGCTGAGATTAGTGGAGTGTTTCTTATTTCTGGATCTAAACCATGGCTTAAATCTTTACATTCAATGATTCCACTGTCTGTCTCTTCATTACAGCTCCTCCAATTCTTCTTATGATTTTGGAAGCATTTAATTCCTTTATTAAATCCATTTAAGTTTAAGATACCTATGGAAGTTTCTGGGATTTTTTTTTCTATAGAACTGTGAAAAACACAAAATTTTGCTGAAACTGATATGAAGTATTTCTATTTTTCCAACTAAATGTGTTCTGTTTGAGACAGGAAAACCATCATGAGAAAACATCCTTGAAAGAAAGAAAGTTCTTAAAGAACATGTGTCCTAGTGACTTGTGTGGGCTCATGCAGCTTGTAATGATGAAGCCTGGGTTTGAATCCAGATCTTCTGAATCTGCATTCCAGAATTTTTTATTTATACCAGATCCTCATTTTCCCAAAGCAGTTACAATATTATGTCACTACCTGGCAAAAAGTATAAGTCAGCATATATTTTTTCCAATCAAGTTGAATTTTCATCATCTCACAGGATGTGTTTTTAATACCAACAAAGGGATGACTATATGAAAACTATTTTATTCTTTTTTGGAGACAAGTGTAGAAAATATATATTTGGAAAGTCAAAGTAGAAGCGACAGAGCCTAGAAATGTAAGAGTTTGAATATTAGAAAGTAGTGGGAACATATTACAGTTAAAAAGTAAAATTTGATCGTGAAATGTAATTATTAAATTTTCAAAGATTTAAAATTATGAACGTATCATTCATGAAAATTACTTCTGACTTAATTTTTACTGAAATTCTTTTTCATATCAAAGCAACTGAATTGTTCAACAAAACCTCCATTATTTGGGAATATAAACTATCTAGACTCTATTAAAAAAAATAGTATGGTGGTTTCTCAAAACATTAAAAAGAGATCTACTATTTGATCCAAAAATTTCTTTCCTAGGAATCTATCCAAAGAATAAAAAAAGCATTAATTTTTGAAGGGATATGTGTACTCCCAAGTTCAGTGTAGTACTATTTACAATAGCCAAGCGATGGAAAAACTAGGTGCATGGAAGATGAGTGGATAAAGAACTGTGACACACACACACACACACACACACACACACACACACACACACACGCTGGAATACTACTCAACTATAAAATGAATGAAGTATTGCCATTGCTGATAACATAGTTGGAACAGGAGGGAACTTTGATAGGTGAAATAAGTCAGAAGGAGAAAGACAAATACCAGATAATTTCACTTATCTGTGGAATAGTAAAAATAAAGCAAAGCAACATACCAAAAGAATACTTTTGAAATCTGACTGCTGAACTGATGCTATAAAGAGAAGGGTGGGAGAAGGTAAGAAATCAGAGAGGGAGCCCAATAGATTGTGGAGGAGGGCTACTGGAGATTTGGTGGGGGGTGTGGTGTAATGATAAACATTCATTGAGGTGTGAACCTATGCCCTTAAAACATACCTAGTGTTGTAAATAAATTTTACCTCAATCAACATAATTTAAAATAATAAGGGTGAACACACATACTGTTACCTGAGGCTAATATGGCAATACAATGCTATCTAAATAATAATTTTAAAATTCCATTATCTCAGAGCAATATAGCTTAACAGTTAGCAAATTTTGCCTAAGGTCATGGGAATGACTACTGACCTGATAGAATGATGTAGAATTGCTTTATACACCTATTTAATGTACAGAATTTCAACTGTATTTTGTTGATTTTTTTTTTTACAATTTGAGAACCCTAAATATAAGATCTATGATAAATTTTATACAATACCGGTACAATGTACATTATGGATAATTTAAATATGTTGCTGTCAAAAGTAAGAAGTGGCATGATATAGTTATGAACAAATAACTGGATGAAGAAATTACTCATGTAGATAACAAAGCATCTGCTCCAGTTTTCAAAAATAAGAAGTATGCCGGACATGGAGAATGGGAGCAACACCATTCTAATTAAATGTATTGGAACAGCCCTGAGTAACAGAAAAGCTCTGTGTCTATGAAAGTACCACACAGAGGTAAGGTCAAGTTTGCATTGCTGTAACATAAGACACAAGATGGAGAACTGTCTGAAGTCAAGTCATGGGGGTAGAGAAGATGTGTTCTACCCTCAGGGTAGTGGAGGGTCATGGAGACATTGACAAAGTGGGCGTCACATGTAGTTGATTGTGAGAGTCAAATCTGGTCGGAAACAGACAAGGAGTCTAAGAAAGAGTTCTATCCCAAAGTCTGTCACCACGATGATGACAGCAATGACTTGGAAAGGAGGGACTGAATCTGAGAAACTCTGAGATAGAAAAGACCAGCTTTTTTTTGTTGTTGTTGGTCTAATTATGTGTGTGTGTGCGTGTGTGCATGTGTGCCTGAAAGAGAACTCTGTGTCCCAGGTCCCTAGCTTGGGAGACTGAACAGACGGTGACACCATAGCTCTGAGACGGAATACAGGAAGAGAACTTTAGATTCTGGAAACAATGACAGATTCATTTTGAAGGAGCTGGGATTGAGGTGACTGGAATATTGAGTTGGGTTTGCTCAGTAAGAAATTACGTAGAGACACTTGAGCTTGGCTTATAGATGATGAATGAAGCTAGAAATTTGTTTTGTTAACAGGAAGACACTGTGAAAGTTCATGAACTCACTAGATTAATTTTATTCAGACCACAAAGATTTTATAAAAGAGGTATGAGGTGGTATAAAAATAGAAAGATTATTGTACTTCTACACAACTATTGCCCATTCTATTGAATTATTAGAGAAAAGAAACTTGGAAAGTCTTTATTTCAATCAACGGAGTTGTTTTTGTCCTTCACTTCCTGTCAGCTTTATAAATGCGTGTTTGTAAACTCCTGCCTTCACTACTATGCACCTACTGATTTTGATGTCGTTAACTGCAATCTCAAAATATCCAGAATCCATCAAATGTTGGAATATCTTAGAATATCTAAATTCATCAAATGCTGTTGTTCAATCATTACAGAGGTGAAAAGTATTTGGTTTCACTGTTTGATTAATTAAAAGAAGGTGTTATAAAACTTAAAACTCTATAGTTTTGTGATATTTACCATAACTTAATAGATTTATATTTGCAAGTTTAGTTGGGGAAAAAATGGCTCTTCTTTCTGAGGTATATTATTAGTGATGATCAGTGAGTGACTGTTATGCCTGCCTTTTATAGCACCGGGTAGACTGCTAGCAATAATCTAGCAGAACAAAAACAACTTAGCAAACTATCCATATGGGTGAGATGCTGGATTGATTTTGAGGCTAAAATTAAAATTAGCATGATCAGCCCTGGTATATTCTTAACCAGAACAAAAGGAACAGGCTTACGTTCTTTCTTCCAGTCCACGCCCTAGCAAGAGACATCTGTTTCTCTGAAAGAATTAACTGTCTCAAAGAAAAGCACTGCAGATTCTTAAATCTAGAACTTGCCAACAAAAAATTAAGTCAATCTTTTGGTCAATCTCAAGTGAAACCTACCAGTTAATAAGCTGTATCCACGCAGCAGACATTTCTAAATTAGCTTTTCAGAATGTCATTATAGCATGAATGGGCAGCCAAAGGGCACCTGGTATTTGAAGAAAGACTGATATAAAAAAGAGACACTAATTTAAGTAAAAATGAATTCAAAAAAGCATTTTAAACCATAGGACAGATAAGAAACTTTCAACTATACTAAGATCAATATGCCCAGAAAGATGGGAGAAGACATTGTCATAAGGATCCTAAACCTTTTATTCAAAGAAAAAACAAAACAAAACACTGCCTCTGGTGACTCTATAAATCAGGGAAATGTCAGAGAATCATAGATTTCTTTATAGTATTATTTGCTTTTTTGGAACCACATATTAGTTTTAAATAATAGTTATACATATAAGACACAAAATAACAGATACAGACATCTAAATTGAGGCCCTTTGCCCTGTACTGAGTATCTTTCCCTATAGGCAACAGCATTACTTACTACTTAGTCTTGTAGATTTTGTGAATGTTGCTGTTGTTATTTAGCAGAAACTCTCTCTCTCTCTCTTTTTTAAATTTCTCCAAAATCCTGTCTGTAGAAGTTTCATCTTGTCCTGTGCTCCACAGCTCTGCCATTCATTCAGTCTCAAGAGCGGCTTGGGTTGAATAATGTATTTTAGAGTCACTCTATAAACAATTTCTACTTTTTGGCTACCTGTTCCAAACTGCTCCAGCCCTTTGACATTTCATAATAGAATTGGGAAGAAGTGCTTCACCATAAGACATGGAAGAGGTTATAGGAGAGAAGGCAGTTCCTTTGAACTTTTTATCTCAGTACTTCAACTCTGGTTAGCTTGGAGATGGAGAAGTAGATGGAGATTTCGCTAAACAAAGATCAGGTTTGATATTTGATATTCCTAGGCTAGCATAAAAGTAAAATGGTCATAAAGGTGTAAACTTTATTTTTAATATCCTTCCTTATTTCTTCATCATGATAGTTCTTTTACATAATTAAGCAGGTATCCTTCTCAATTGATTTGTGAGGTTCAGAATTACAGTAAATATTCATCTGCATAAAGGTAATGCTATGACTCATTTAATATCATGGCAATTCCTAACTTCTTTCAATTTTCTAATAGAGGTTCCCTGATTTTTTTCTGAATTATATAAACACAAAGTATAGTGTTTTTTTTTTCCCTCTCAAAGACATGAAATGATTCCATTAAATAAGAATGTGTACGAAAGGTCCTTTGAGACTTGGGAAGCTATAAAGAAATGTTATTATTTTATTATTTCCTCTCAAACCTATATAATAAATGCAAAGAAAAGGTTTATCATGTACTTTCCATGATTCATGCACCAGAGGTTCATAGAGATTTCAGGGTGATCTGTGTGGTAGGATGTTTGTTAAAGATGACATCATCTTTTAATCATTAGCTGTTACTAATTTTTGTATTGCTTCAATCAAGTTTGTATATTTTCCATTCTAAAAAAATATAGAAAAAGAAGTTCACTGTAAAAAATAGAGAAAGAGAAAAATATATAATTACCCATAAAGAGTGTCGTAGTTAAATCAGTGGAAATTTGATAAGCAGTAAAATTTTTAGCAGACTATGATTTTAAGAAAATCATCAAGGTCAAATAGCCAATAAATAATAGTAATAAATGGATGGAGTGTTTTTCCTTTATTCTCTCTCTCTCTTCGTATCACGTACTTTTCAAGTTATTTTTACATATTTGGTTCCTGTTTACCAGTCATTTAAGAAGTTGAGCTATAAATGTCTTTCGAACCAAATGTGAGTTTTATTTTATTGTGTTGGCAATCTGATTTTTATTTTTAAGTTCAAAAAATGTTCTTGTTTTATTTGAAAGGCATTTACAGAACTGCTTTGCTTCTCTGAAAATGTGGCCCTGTTCCTGTCACTTGGCTTAATGCTTCACACATGTTTTCTCACTTAAACTTTGCCTCATTTGGCTGAGCTTTTTTTATGTAGCCTTTGAAACCATCTCTAATGGAAAAATGCAGCTGTGAGCAAGATTTCCTAAAATGTACATGGAATTAATTTTCCAGGCATTTCATGCAAGGGCCCTGATGTATCTAAAGGAGAGATTTTGCCAAAAGGCGTTTTAATGTAACTAAATGAAAGAGGGAAATAGCCAGACAAGATGTTAGGGGAGCAAGCAAAATCCTAATGCGGGAAGACGAGGAGAAAAGCCAAGGAGAAAAAGAGGAGGAAAAGAAAAAGAACGTGAACTGTGAAGCAAGAAAGAAAAAGCAAACACGTTCTGTGGGAGAGAGGGAGAAAAAAGAAGCAGAGTGGAAGAAAAGTGAGGGTTGGTGTGGAGAATTGTGTCAGAGAAAAGAAAAATGGTGTCTTCTTCCTAGTCGATTCCATTAGCACTTTGTCTATACTGATCAGACTGTCACCAGAAATTATTTTATCTACGATCAGTGACTGTACAATCTATGAATTTAAATACATTAATTTCAGTCAAAAGGACATATTATCTAACAATTATTGTATTTTAAATGTCACTGGTGATCATTTTTTTTCTCCCCTCCACACACCGTGTTTCTATGAACACCACAAGGTTAAAACCCGAAACTGGTGTTTGAGCTCACAATGCACAGCTGGTGACTTTTTCATGCCCTGGGGATTGTAAAAACACGGAATTGTGTGGCTGACTTCAGGCTATAGATGTAAAGACTTTACTCTGTCAATTCTTTCTAGTGCAGTGTTTCACTTCTTATTTACTTTAAGCACTCAAGACAGATGACAAAAATCCAAAAGACACACACACGCACAAAAAAAAACTGTATTTTTAATATGTGTGTGAGGGCTCTGTCATGTACTTTCCAGCCTTCCTTCCAGGAAGAACAGGAACTTCAAATGTGGGTAACATCTTTTCCATAGTATAAAATATCTAACATTTAATACAATGCTAAAAAGTTATCAATTTGTAACTATGTGGGTCTACAGTGTTCACTGATGCAAACTTATGATCACTTTACATCTGCTCTGCTTATATAGATGGTTTTACAAATGACCAAATTAGCATAATTTCTTGGTACAGTATGAGTAAGGCAATTCTCTGTATGAATATGACATAATAGCCCCATGAAAATTTATTTCAATGTTGAAGGATTGTTCATATGGAAAAGAGGATAAAGTAAACAGTGTGACTTGACCTATTTAATATTAGGCAAACAAAACAGATTTCCCAAACAGTATAAGTCACTTTTAAAAGCATTATGAAAGTCTAATAATTAGAAAAATCTTTAAAATTTAATTAAAATATAGCATTATATTAATGTCAAATGTAAGACTTTGACTCTCTCTGTCTATATCTATATATGCACTGCAGTAGAAACACATCTTTAATATCCTAGAAGAATTGTATTGCCATAAAATATAAAAATCTCTCACTATGTATAGTTTGAAAAAATTACAGATACTGTCAGTCTGTTAGTTTGATGATTTCATATAAAATAGGCTGGAAAAGACATTTCCTCTTCCTGTTTTCTTGTCTGGCACCATATTCTTTAAATTCTACTTTGCATTTGTATCTTTAGGGGTGTGTGTGTGTGTGTGCAAGCACGCACGCATGCATGCTTGTGTTGTGCTTGATTTGTTTGACTAGTATTTTGTTTAGTTTGGTTGTTTAGAAAATGTAGTTTTTCTCTGAGAAAACAACATAAAATCTTATCAAAATGTGTGAAAAATTCATGGACATTGAATGAATCTCTTAGAGAATAATGTCAGACACTAGAGGAAGAATTTGTACTGAAACTTTAGAAAAACACTGATGCATCAAACACTAGGCAGAGTCCTTTTTTTAATTTTGCATTTAGTAGGAAAGAGTTAGTATAAGGCAGCCACTCTGGGCCTCTGTTCTTTAAGGTACTTGGAATCATACAAACAATTTTTTAAACAGACCAATGATCTTGAGACAGTATGAGAAGCACTTCTGATTCAAAGACAGGACACAACTTTTACTCAACTTGTGTCACGTTGGTTAATTAGTTATCCTCAGGAAAAGTAAGAGAGGAGTATTTTTCCCCTAAGAAATAAAGCACATACTAAGAAAAAAGAGCACTGTTCTTATTAGAACCATATATAATTTTTACTAATCATTGGTAAGATTGGTGATAGAATAATTCTCTTTTTAATTATAAGTAAAAAATATCAAATGTTAAGAGTATTTGGATGCCTACAGTCATGTGCTCCCCTTTGAGACCCTCTGAATTTCTTGACTTAGTATTTGCCATGTGACATGGTAGCAACTTCACTCATTAACTCATTTAATCATAAACTAATTCTTTCATGTAACTAAAACTCCTCACAATGACCTACAAAGTAGCACAGGATCTGCCCATTCCTTTCTTATCTGACCTGTCTCCTGCCCTCGAACGATGGCCCATAAGATCATACTCCTGATTTACTAGCTTTGCTCTAGCTCTTTTCTTTTCTCTTTTATAGATTTTATTTATTTACATGTAGAAGAACTGGGGTGTAGGCTAGAGATGGGTGTGTGTGTGTGTGTGTGTGTGTGTGTGTGTGTGAGAGAGAGAGAGAGAGAGAGAGAAAGGATTCATCAGAGACAGAGTGGGTAGCAGAACAGGCAGATCAACTGAAATACACTGATGAGGGGAGCAGCGGGCAAGACAGGAGAGGTCTGCTGTGCCATGTGGGTCAGCTCTCTGGCTGGGGATTGAACCCATGCAATAGATGTGATAGTGCTGATACTTAAACCCTAGGCCACCAAGGAGGTCCCCTAGCTGTTTTCTTTTCTGCAATTTCCCTCCTCCAAATATCTAGTAGGTTCATTTTTCCCTTCAAAGCCTTACTTAGATGTCACCTGAGTTAAGACTGCTTCCTTTGCTTATTATGTGTATTGCTGTTGTCTCCCCTTTCTCTATATATAAACTGCATGAAAATGGAGATCTTTGTCTATAACATCTGGCCCACAGAAGTCACTCAAATATTTGTGGAATGTTTGATGTTAGCAAATTGGTATTGAGTTTTTACTCTGTCTTAAGATTTGTGCTTAGCAGCAAAAATTAAAAAAATAATCAGAGATTACTATAAACAGCTATACAGAAACAAGTATAACAACCTAGAGGATATGGACACATTCCTAAAACTATACAATCACCCAAAACTAGACAAAGAAGATGTAGAACACCTAAACAGACCAATCACAAGTAGTGAAATTGAAACAGTAATTAAAAACCTCCCCAAAAACAAAAGCCCAGGACCGGATGGTTTCACAAATGAATTCTACCAAACATTCAAAGA
>PVIJ01012867.1:0-47663 GCA_004024925.1 Scalopus aquaticus
GTCTTCATTCGTTTAGTGATACAAAGTAGTATCTTTGTCCTGAAAAGTTCTGTGATATGGAACTAGTACATGTTATGTAATGTTTTTCTCTCTTTTTGCTTTATCTGACAAGGTGATGACATTTCAGCTCCAGAGCAGTAATTATTTGGGAAATGGCTATATTTCCCATTGCTCTGCATTCATTGGCTCTTTACCTTTATGCTCTATTGTACACATGCTTTTAATAATACACCTTTCACATCTTCTTTGGAAGAAGATGTGATGGTGATTATAAATGCATGAGATATGTACAGAGGTGAATCAGCCAGCGTGAGAGAAATGCTGGGACAGAGAACCAATTTAGTCACTGCCGAGCCATGCTGAACTAATGAGCTCTTTTGATAATATCTTGAAGCTAGCAAATAATGGAAAAATGTTTAACTAAATTTTTACTTAGTTCTCTGCCTTCCAGGGCCACAGTTTCTTTTAGCAAATAAATAACACCAATCTGAGACCCCCATCTTACATGCCTTGACTGTGTCCAGTGCTTTTGAAATATGGGGGGTCCCTAAAAGCTGTCTCTATGTCCCAATGGGTGCTTTTCACCTGGGACCCCAGACTTCTGTCCAGGGCTTCCCAGCCAGGAGTGCTCTCAACTCTACCCAGCTGTCACTTTGGCTGCTTCCCACAATTTCGCTTTCCAAAGCACAGCTGCCCCCACATAATAGGAATTAATAAAATCACAATGCTAAAAAAATAGAGGAAATGTAGAAGTGTTTCTCACCATGCCACTTCATGAGAAGCTGGCCCCTGGCCTGTCATTTGCCTCTGCCTAGCCAGGACTTCATGGCAATACACCTGTTCAGCCTGAGATTGCCCCTCAAATGAATCTCCTCATCCTCATCTCACAGCCTCTGCCTAAAATGATCAATTCATAATAATATCAGGTATGACGTAAATTGTTCCAATGAAAGCACCCTTTCCGTTGTTGAACAAAATAATGAGTACTCTTATTGAAAGCTTCTGCATTGTTACTCGGTCTTTTCAGAGAAAAGATACTTGGATATATGCAAATCTGAGTGATGATTGATAAGTCTCTCCACTGGTCCTTTCACATGAGAAAGGAAGCTTCAATCAAATCCCCATTTCTAGTCTTTCCATCATTTATAGAAAAATAAGGAAAAAGAGAACAGCATTTTTCCGCATTGTCAATGATCAAGGATCAAAATTATCAGGGTCAAGTCTTGGAATGCCCCGTTAAAAGTCAATACTCAGCAATAAATGATCCAGCAACAATGATTACAGTCTTTGAAAGGACACAATTGGGAGAGACAAAAAGGGGAAATTGTATATACCAGACACATCCCATTTCTTACTTCCCAAAATGCCATTTGTGGGTTGAGCATGAGGAAACATGTAATTCTGTCAGTTTGTAAACAAAATTATGCTTACTCCAGAAAAAAAAAAAAAAGATGAATTCAGCAATTTCCTAGATTGAGTTCTAGCAATCACTGGGACTTAGATTTGTCTAGGCATGTCCTCCTACTGGGAAAGACATTTTTATTGGACATGTCCAAGCCACATATGGGGCCTTATGAAGGACAAGATCACATTTTAAACCCCAATGTTATTTTTTAACTGTTTATAGGCATTATCTCTGCAGCTCTGTGGGCTACCAGATGGAGGCTTAAAAATGGAGATAACTTTTAAAAAGTTCTTTTCAGCAAGTCCTTGAGAAATGTTAGAAACTTAACATAGTGTTACATTGAAACCTACATAAAAAGTATCACAGAAGGGTGAGAGAGGCATCTTCCTTCTGCAGGACAAAGCCTCCTTTGCTGGTTGTGAAATGGTAGCCTCGGACTACAGATACTCAAGGTATGTTTTATGATCTGCTCAAGAGGACCTGGAACTCCAGGTTTGAACCGACTGGCCAGCCATCTTTGCATTGGAGAAGCTGATTCATCAGAAGTATCAGCGCTATTGTTAGGGAGTCCCTATCAAGTGGCTGCCTCCACCCCTTCCTCCTCTTCCCCCTCCTCCTTCTCTCCCTCCTCCTCCTCCTCTTCTTTTTGTTATTGTTGTTAACATTGGTTTATAGGGGCCTCCCTGGTGGCGCAGCGGTTGGGCGCTGCGCTGTGGAGCTGTCGGCAGCGGCGACGCGAGTTCGACACCCGGCCGGGGAGAATCCCACATGGTGGGGCAGACCTCTCCTGCCTCGCCTGCTGCTCCCCTCAGCAGTGTATTTCTGATCTGCCTGTTCTGCTACCCGCTCTGTCTCTGGTGAACCCTCTCACCGCCCCACACCTCTGGTCTGTACCCCAGCTTGTACATAAAAATAATAATAAAAAATAAATAAATAAATCTTTAAACATTGGTTTATAACACTGTGTGTTTTAGGAGTACAAGTTCACATCTCTTCAGATGTATGCTATCACACCAAGCCCACCACCCATATTCCAATAACTCTCCACCGCAGTCCATTGGAACCCCTCCATCCTTTGCTCCCTCTGTCTGGTAACTATAGAAGGTGGCTTTTGAACCTTAAACCAACTTCAGGAAAATGTCCAGAGGTATCCATTGGCCTGGGTACCATGTTGACGGAAACAGCTTAGCAACGGATGTAGCTTAGCAAGCCCCAGACAGACAGCACAGACCTTGAAGCATCCATTTCAGGGAGGGAGAACGGAATGACCTGGCTTGAAATAGCTAAGATCATTCCTCCTGAAAGCCAGTGAGATCACCCTTTAGGATTCCTGGAAAGAATCAGAGAATATTTGCTGGATATTTGGAAGGACTTTGATGGGGACCACAGGTCGCGTAGTGTGTAGGAGGGATACATGATTTTTATGTAACTGAGATCCAATTCATATCCCTAGGCTGGTGTGGTCTGAAGAAACACAGTTACATAATTTGGACTGACTCTGGCAAAGTCTTAGCCTTTGTTTTCTTAGATACTCATAGATAGAGCCAACAGCAGGAGCTCGCTAATGTTAAGTGCAGTCAAACCTAGTTGCAAAGTTTACGTCTTAAGAGAGTTAGTTAAGAACTTTATACTACTCTAGAGAATTATCTGTCACACGTTCCCCTTGTTCTGATTTTTCAATAGCTTTATTATTACTTGGAAATAAAACCAAGGTAGCTTTTTTCTGTTAATTAATTTATAGCCCTGCTCTGAGGGAAAAAGCTGTGGTGGGAATATGGTTCCAGTCTTTGCACTGCTTTAGACAAAGTAAATCCCTTGTCTAGGCTTTGAATGGTTATTCTGAAACCCCTAAGACTCTAAATGATGAAGGTGAAGGTTGTGTGACTTTGCTTGTTGGAGGAAAACACGATCCTGTTTCAACGGTGGTTGGTCCAAGGTCTGTTGTTTAGTATCTATGTAAACATGAGTAGCCAACTTAATTCCCTGAACCTCAGGTTTCTCATTGATAGATGGAAGTCATCATGATTTTCCAGAGAAAAAGATTTATAATTTTCATCCTTCAGAAATTTAAGTAACCAACAACAATATATTCCCTTCCCATAATCCTAACCTTAATTATTGTTTACAAACCGTAAGAATTATCTGCTGATTTTCATATCCAGGAACAATATTGCCAAATCAGGTGCTCATATTATAAGAGAAATCTCAAATCAGGACTTATTAAAAGGAACATCTAATGGAGGGAAGGGAGATCTGTGAAAGTTATAACCTGTAATGAAGAATTAAGAAAATATGGGCCCCCCTGGTGGCGCAACAGGTTGAGCGCAGCACTATGAAGCTGTCCAGAACCACTGCAGCACGAGTTCGATCCCTGGCCAGGGACCTTCCCACATGGCGCAGCAGACCTCTCCTGCCTCGCCCGCTGCTCCCCTCAGCAGTGTACTTCAGTAGAGCTGCCTGTTCTGCTCCCCACTCTGTCTCTGGTGAACCCTCTCACCACCCCACACCTCTGGCCTACACCCCAGTTTGTATGCATAAATAAATCTTTTTTAAAAAAGAAGAAAATACAATGCATCCTAGGAGACATGTAGGGTGAAGAGAACGACTGAAAAAAGTTAGTTATTCTTGGTATTGAGTCCATGACCTCAAATGGGGAATAATCTGGTTTTGTGCTGCCTTTGAGAGCCAAGCAATAAAACTGAGGGAAAGGGCAGATTTCTCCCACATGAAATACACATTGCACCCACGAGTTGGGTGGACTACCCCAGGACGGCCTCAGGACTCAGTGACTTCCTTATTATGACAGGTCTCAAGAAGAATTAGATGTCCTTTCATCAACATGCTAGAAAAGAATCTTGCGCTGGGTTAGAGGTTAGACTACGTGGTATTTAAATTTCCTTGTAACTTTGAGACTATAATTCCAAGAAGGAAGTGGGTTGACAAGGATTACATTTTGCAAACCAGTTTCATCAGAACTGCCGTGTTGTGACCTGAAAAGTGAAGGCGTTTTTCACAAACAATAAGACAGCCTTCTTCCCAGCACAAGAATTTCCCCCTGAGGAATTCTCCAATGTTGGCACCTTCTGAAATAATGCTTTGGCAACATCCATGGGCCGGGAGCAAATATAGCCAGACCTCATCTGGTTTGTTTCCTCCTCATCACCTTAACACTTTTCCTTTAGCCAACACACACTACTTGGCTTTATTAATTAGCTAGAGTTACTGTATATTTATCCAGATTTCCAACCCCTTGATCTTCCTTCTCTCATCTCTTACTTTACACTGCTGAAGTGCTTGCCTGGTGTTGGTACAATCATTTAAATATAGTTTTTGGCACTAGCTTCAACCACAGATGTTGGGTTACTTTTTACTGTAGTGTCTTTAAGGATGACAAAGGAATGTGGAGAAAGCTGAGAAACTTGGGCAGCGAAACACACACTTTGAGATCTCCATTTCCCTTACCACAGTCAAAGATGTAAGCATTTGGGAAAATCAAAAGTTCACGTCCCGGACTGGGATCGCTTCCTCTTCTCAAAGGTTGTTTCTTTTTGTGGACATGGTACATCTGGGACTTCCTGCCATGTGAATTATTCAAACACGATTTAGTTTTAGATGGGCCATCTTGTAAGATGTGATGACAGAATCCCCATCTCTTGGTGTTCATATATAATCTTTTCTCTTTAGCGTGTGTTTGAGCTATTGACTTTCTCTTAATAAACAGACATGATGACCTGTTACTTCTGTGACTATGTAACAAAAGGATGCAGATGCCCTCCCCTTTGATGGCTTTGAGGAAGGAAATTGTCAGGCCCTTTATGACATGGAATCAAAGCCAGACTGTATCATAAGAGCCAGCAAGGAAGTGAGCCCAGCAATCAGTGAGGAACTGGATCCTGCTAACACATCCAGAAGCATTTCCCCAGTTTAGCCTTTAGATGAGACCACAGCCCCAGAAGCTCTTTTTATCGCTGTGCATAAAACTGAAGCAAAGAATCAGCAGGTATGCCTGGATTTCAAACCCACAGAAACTTCAAGATATTAAATGTATGTTGTTTTAAGTCACTTAGTTTGCAGGTAATAAGTTATGCAGAAATCAATAGCCAACACATTCACTGTTGTAGAGGAAAACCCAAGCCTAGAAGATAAACAACTTGGGTGGAAATTATCCATGTTATGACAGAATTAACTCTAGGGTTTCTTTTATCTTCAGTGCCTTTTAAGAAATTAAATATTGTATATCTTTCTTAGGAGTAGAGGAATTCAAGGTTAAAAGAAATCATTCATTGTGTATTGAAAACAATCACAAAGAACATTAGTTTATTATTAAGCCTTCATGTAGTTCAGCCAGGATTTCACTAGAAAGATAGTGTCGATAAAAGATATATGTTAAGTGATTTAATGCAAGGAATTAGCTCACAGGTTGATGGGGGTTAGCTAGGCACTTCTCAAATCTATAGGGCAGGTTGTCAGGAAGGACAAGCAGGAGGGGCCAGGTACAAATTAAGACTACCAACCACAGGCAGAATGTTTTATTCTGGACAACATCAGTTCTGTTTTTAAGATTTTTCAATTGATGCAATCAGATCCACCCACATTTTCCAGGACAACCTCTCTTGCTTATGGCATTCATCTCATCTGCAAAATACCTTCACAGCTACATCTAAGTCACTGTGCATTGAATAGCTGGAGAGGACAGACAAGAGACCATCACATCACATGATTCCACTTGACCCTGCGAGTGACATTTAATCACTTAAATCAAAGGAAATCAAGAGATGTGATGTGAAATGTGATCTAAAAATCTGAAATGATCATTCTAGAAACATTCTAGTAACTATTTTTGTGAAAGTTAAACAAATGTGTTTTAATATTAATGTTTGGAATTTAATGATTTATGCTTGAAAATGAACATAAGCCAACTCTACAACTAAGCTGAAGGTGTGGTTTTTTGCCAGGATATTATGTTATTATATCCATAACTCTGAGAGCCAGACTTCAGTTGTGAAAACTGAAAAACTATTCCAATATTTAACTTGGCATTTATTTTCTAAACTACAATTTTCTAATTGTTTATAGGATGGAAGCGATAAATATTATGTGCATATTTTTATATAATTATTTTATTGATAAAAAGAAGGAAAGTGTAGTTAAAATCTGCCCAATGAGCAAAGTCATTAATAAACTTTTCTTTTACTTATTTCCTAGATCTGAAAACTTGCCCTTTATTACCTACGAATTGAAATTAGTGGGAAATGGGAAAAGAAGGATTCTTCATGTTTTATAGTCACTGTGGACACTGTTACTATAATTCATGAATAAGAAATGCTTCAAGCAGTGAACCATAATTGTGGGAAAATTGTCTATGGTCACCAAAAATTAAGGTCACTGTATATATTATTTGCATGCTATTTCATTTAGCAAGTATTTCTCTAATGCCAGGTAGGAATCTAAACACTAGAAATAGAAGGATCCTTGTCTTCCCTGTAAGCTGAAAATAAACAAAGAAGCAAACAGACAAGACTGGATAAACACAGCAGTGAGCAGATTTCTATCAAGTGAAGTAGGCTGCCTCTCCTGGACGCTTTTTCTTCTAAGGATTTGTCTTTGAATACCCCAAATGGCCAAATCACATCAGACGCTAACATTCCCTATAGTAGAAGCTAAAATACTGTAACTGAGTTTTGAAGATTCAGGGAGGGAAACTTGAATGATTGCGAATGAACTGCAGTAACCAGGATAAATAGCTGAGAAAACAGAATCAACCATTCTTGTGACAAAACCATCTTAGGCAGTTCAATGCTTCCTCTGCCTGCAAGTTCTGGAATTTCTTGAAGGGGTTACCTCTGTGTTGTGTGCCCTTTCTGTGCCTGCAGAGACAGCCTTGAGAGACAGGAGCTCACAATGGCAACTATGTTATGCTGGGTCCCTAAGCAGCTGGAAACAGTGGGGGGGGGGGGCATCTTGAGATACTTTTGTTATTGGAGACCTTGGTTCATTTTAGAATTTATAAAGACCTTATCAAAGAGATTAACATTTCCCAGGTTTCACAGTGTGGTATGTGGCTTCCAGAATTTTTCGGATGTGGGTGGATTTTACTCACACTCCCCCCCTCCCTTTTTTGCTCTTATTTTTGACTTTCCACCTCAACTATACGATAAAACAGTTAGTTTGTGTGGCACAATGTGGCCAACTAATGATGTGCTTACTGAAGATTCTTCAAGAAGTGTTAGGCTGAAATCTTTGTATTCACTTTAAATTAAAACAAAATACAAATAAGTATAACCCCTCACAAGAAAATATATTCTTGATCGCAGAAGAAAATCTGAAACAGAAGAGGCAAAAACATCTTTTCCTTATGATCCAATCTGAAGCAAGGAATAAAAACTGTAACTCTTCCTCAGTACCCACAAGCACAGATTGACTTTTTATTTATTTTTTAAAAAGTACTTATTTGTAAACATCCTTGTTTTTCACAATAGAGGATTTCTCCCCTTGGGTGCAGTCACCATCATCATCTCCCCAACACCAAAGCACCCACAGCCCATGTTTTTAACAGACCTTTCTTTTTTTTTAAAGATTTATTTATTTATGCATACGAGAGCTGGGGTGTAGGCCAGAGGGGTGTGTGTGGGGGGAGGGGGGTGAGAGGATTCACCAGAGACAGAGTGGGGAGCAGAACTGGCAGATCTACTGAGGTACACTCCTCTCTCTTCTCTCTCCCCTCTCCCAGCTCTCTCCTATCTCCTCTCTCTCTCTCTCTCTCTCTCTCTCCCTTTGCCCTCCCTCCCTTTCCCTCTCTCTCTCTCTCTCTCTCTCTCTCTCTCTCTCTCTCTCTCTCTCTCTCTCTCTCTCTCTCCCCCTCTCTCTCCTCTCTCCAGATGTCTACAGACTTTATGCATTTCCTCTTATATATTTTTATAGTCTTTGATTAAATCTGTCCAGTTAAAAGGCAGGCTGGGAATATAATTCTTCTCCTATCTGATGACTGTCAGCTTTTGAACAGGACTCTGGAATTTGTCCTTGAAAACCAGTGTACTGTGAATTAATGTTCGCACAGCACTCCCTTCCCCTAGAGTCCACTCTCCTCCTCACTTACGTGAATTGAAACTTTCCTTATCTTCTATTCAAATGCTAAGTAGTTAAGTTGGAGTTGTCACAGTATCATTTCTCTTTTACTCAATTACAAGATCTTGAAAAAAATAAAATGAAAAGAAGCCTTTAAAAGTGTCCTTTAAGGGGCTTCCCTTGTGGCACAGGGAATTAAGTCTCAGCGCTATCTGCAGCCACTATAGCACAAGTTCGATCCCCAATCAGGGAGCCTCCCACATGGCGCAGCAGACCTCTCGTGCCTCTCCCGCTGCTCCCCTCAGCAGTGTACTTCAGTAGATCCGCCTGTTCTGCTCCCCACTCTGTCTCTGGTGAATCCTCTCAACCCCCACAGCTCTGGCCTACACCCCAGCTCTTGTATATATACATAAATAAATCTTTTTTGAAAAGTGTCCTTTAAGTTATATTAATATTCCATAATCATGTCTCCTTATTTTACAGCAAGAACTTCAAATACCTCAAATAGCTATAACACTTGAAATCACAGTTAAGGTCACACACAGACACATACACACTGTGAGGACTGTTTTATAGGTAAGACTAGCAAAAACCATTTTGGCCAAAGTGATGTGGTCAGTGCCAATGTCTCTCACTCTCCTACTCTGTTCTCACCTATAAAGATGAAGAGTTAAACCCTTTCTTTCTGGCAGAGCAATTTCTCCAGCTAAGCCTTTGATCACTCCTCTCCTATAATTAGAATCCCATAATGGGTTCTAACTCCACTGATGTTCCTCTCTGCATTTGTGCTTTCAAACTTTAAAAAAAAAATTTTTAAGATGGCTTTATGCATACAAGAACTGAGGTGTAGGCCAGAGGTGTGGGAGGGTGTGAGAGGATTCACCAGAGACAGAGTGGGGAGCAGAACAGGCAGATTGACGGAAATACACTGCTGAGGGGAGCAGCGGGGAGGCAGGAGAGATCTGCTGCGCCATGTGGGAAGCTCCCTGGCCGGGGATCGAACTTGTGCTGCAGTGGCCACGGACAGCTTCATAGCGCTGAGACTTAACCCGCTGTGTCACCAAGGAGGCCCTACATTTGATATTTTACACATCCTCCAGAATATATCTGCCAGGCTCAGGGACAGCAGTTAGAAATGTTTTCTATCACTGGAGGATTCTGTCCCATCCTCCATCTTGACTTTGAGTCAAGAGGAGCTCCAGAGGCTGATGGGAAAGTCACCACTTTGTGGTACTTCATCAGCTGTCCTCAGAAGATAATGCACCTACAATACAAACTTTATCTTCTCTCTATATCCAAGAGTCCACTATTACAGAGATAGTCATATTCCATATTCAATAACTTCAAGGGGCCATCTTTTAAAAGTGAGCTAAAAATGTAAATTTCATGAAGTCTAAGATCCCTGTCTGTTTTGTTCATTGCTTTATCACTTGTGCTTGGGTTAAAATTAGATGAATGGATGAGATGACTTCAGGATGGTGACATAAAAAGTGGATTCCTAGCAACTATCATATTTCAGTACAGTAGCAGCTGATTGTGGATCAGCTAAGTTGTGTGAACTTTACAGAAGGGAAAGGGCCCAGAAGTCATTGCCAGAGTCACATCTTAGACTCAGAAGAACCTCCTCCACCTAATGAATACATACTTTCAAGTGTACCCCGAAATGGTCATCACCCTCTTCTTTGCTACATCTGAGCTCAGTTTCCTCACCTAGTAATTGAGAAGTCTGAAGAGATGACTTATTATAGCTCAGCACCTCTAGAGTGAAGCAGCAACCTCTAACTGTGAACAAGGAATAGTAAATGGAAATTTACTACTTCAAAGATCTAGCTGGGGACTGGCTACCTCAGCATGCTTCAAAATTAATTTGCATTTCTCAAACACACAATTTTTAAGTGATGAAGCCAGATATTGTTTCTTTTTAAAAAATAATAAACAAAAACAGCCCTGGATTAAATGTCCTCTCTGGCTGATTCCCAAAGTAGATAAAGTATGCAGGTCAGAAGGACAGCAAGCCACCTACAAAAATAAACAAAAATTCAAAAGATCTCCTAGTCTATCCTTGGGTCAGGGCAAAACGAGGACTAAAGTAGAGCAATAAAATTCCTTAAGCAGCAATCACCATCTGAAATCTATGCAGAATTTTGAGTTTACTTGGCATTTGCTGTTTTCCATATAATCACCACCCAAGTGGAGGTGTCTCTAAATAATGGAAATACTGACGGAGCACAAATAATGGAAATTTCAATAAAACGTGAAGGCAAAATTCCCCCAGACAGGTTCTACCAGCGAATCTCCCCAGCTCATCCTTTTGTTTCTAGAAATGACATGAAAACCACCCAGTGGGGCAGGAACAAGGGCTTGGAGTTCCGGCACTGTGGGTACTCAAAGGCTCACCACCAGAGGCAGGTCTGACTCTGTGCCTAACTCAGCTTTCAAAGTCCTGCCCTGCTGTCCTAATTGCTAAGTAAATGCCCGCTCAATATTCCTCCAGGAAGGGAAAAAGGAGAAATAAAATCAGGTGAGAAGAGAAAGTGGGAGAGGGGATATGTCATTTCATTAAAGAAAATACGTATTTGAAGTATGTTATTAGACTGCGTTATTAGTCCTTGGTATAAAATCAATCATTTTATTAAGAAAAATCTAATACTCTGTGTCTTTAGGACTTTCAATTCTTTTCAAAGATCTATTTTATTTATTTCTGCATATAAGAACTAGGGTGTAGGCCAGAGGTGTGGGGGGTGAGAGGATTCACCAGCGACAGAGTGGGGAGCAGAACAGGCAGATGGACTGAAATACACTGCTGAGGGGAGCAGCAGGGAGACAGGTCTGCAGCGCCCCGTGGGTCAGCTCCCTGGCCAGGGATCGAACTCATGCCACAGTAGCTGGTGACAGCTTGACAGTGCTAAGACTTAAACCCCGTGCCACCAGGGAGGCCCCCTCTTTAGGGCTTTTTCAAAGATCATATCTCATTCCCACTCCACAGCCTGCTCTCCCCAAAGCCTGCCCTCACCCACTCATCTACATAAATGAGAGGCCTTTGCACCCAGTGTTTCTTACTGAACGGCATGTTTTCAAAAAAATTCTCTTGCCATTTTTCAGTCAATGACTATTCCCATCTGATTGGAAATATGCTTTGCTTCCATCCAGATGTGCTGATGATGGATCATCTGTGATTCAGAATGGGGACCAAAAGAATGTTGGGGTCTTTCCCTGAGTGGTTAATGGCATCTCTTGGGAGGCAAGGCTAATTAACAGTCACATGGCATCAGCTGGGTGTACAAAGGACACGCACAGAGCAAGTTTCATATCCATGGTGAGTTTCTTACTATCAAGAGCAAGGACACTATATATAAGGGATTCATTTAAACTCAGGTGTGTTCTGTAGGTTTCATTTTCTTGACCGATATGTGATATTTTCACTTTAAACAGGGTTTCAAACCTAATCACAGTTATTGGACCAGATAAGCGGCTGTTTGGGCAACTGTCCTGTGCATCCTAAGATGTTTAGAAAGATACATGGCCTCGATGTCAGTAGCATTTCTGCTGCATTTATGACAATTGACTATATCCCCAGACATTACCGGATGTCCCGTAAGTAAGGGGACTAAAGCAACCCCAGTAAAGAACCACTGATATGGAGGCAATTGTAAAAAGTGTAATTATTTCCCTGTAAAGAAAGGGTGAAACCAAGGCATGATGTTCTTCCTAAATACCCAGTCTCTACATCCAGGTGCTAACATACGTGATCAACTCAGACAGGAAGTAGGAGCAATGTAGTTACGGGATCTGGAAGTATCTATGTTCTAGGGCTTTATAACCCTGTTCCTTTGGCCAAATCATTTAACCTCATCAGTAAAATAAAGAATTTATGTCCCAAAAGACTGCTATATTCAAAAGACTTAACAAATGTGAATATTACTTGAGTAATTTGCAAATGCTAATTATTACTGCTATGATTTGTTTAAGCCAAATAGCTACCCTATGCCTCACGGGGCTTGAAAAATATTCTAGTATGCCTTACTCTAAACAGGCTTCTTTTTAAGGGTATAAACATTTTAACTTTTTGAACTTCTTGATTCAATCTGTTTCAAAGAATGACTTCCAGACTAGTTCTACACGTTTGCTGAGCTGTAAGACTGAAAGTGCATTGAAATAACCTGTGGAATTTTCCCATTAGAATAGACAATGTTAAAATTTCAACTGCAGGATCTAGGATACCATCTTCTCTCTAGGCAAAGAGACAGACGCCCCAGCCGCCAGCCCATCTCTGCACTGCTGTTCACCTCAGCACATAAGATCTGCTGTTGGAAGCAAGAAGGTAAGGAGAGTGGACCTGACCTTCACGTGGGGCAGATAAGGAGGGGGAGGCGCTCTGGGGGAGCAGAGATAGGTGGAGTCACTGACCAACTTAGCCCTTCCTGGCGGCATTCCACTGCAGGCAGTGGAGCAGATGGGGTGCTGCTGGTGGTGGGGGCGCTGTCTCTGTGGTCAATCCTAGGGGTCAACACTTCATCTCTCACGTGCCCCATGCAAGAGAGGGGTGGGCTCTGCAGAGGGCTTCTCCAGGGCAAACAGTGGTGGTTTTAGCATTCATGGGCTTTTACAGTTCCATTTGTTCTAAGCAGTCCCAAGATCTGCTCATATTGAGGTGCCTGTGTGATAGACGAGGGGATGGTGGAGGGAGAAACTCCTGTGTATGACCCCAAGGACGGACACGCCCCAGGTCCAGTGAGTGACGGGTCGGGATGCTTTGCTTTGGGATTATCAGTTCTCTGGTGGACTAGTTGCAAAGATGAGAATGTGGACGGTGTGGAGAGCATAACTTGGTAAAAGTCCTTGTTCAGAAATCCCATCAGAAAGGAAGGAAGTGGGCCAGCTAGCAAACGCGGCAGCCATAACATACAGAAGTGACAAGTGACTCTATAGGCCCTAGACGTGGGAGTGAGGAGAAAGCCCCTGATCATTTATGACTGGATTCTGGAATATTCCTGAAATGTAGGAAACAGCAGTCCATGTAAAATCTATAAATAGTTGCATAAGTCAAAGTTTCTTTTCAGACGAGAAAAAAAATGAAAACATTCTCTGGAGAAAACATGATCTTTTCTCCATGTTTTCGTTGTCAGTTTTGACAAGAATGATACAAGCTAATTAAATTTCTGTTAATTTATTTTGTCTGATTCAGTGACTGCCTGTCACACAAATCCCTCAATAAGTAAGATTTCTCTCTGCTATAAACTTTCTACTCTTTCTCTGAAATGCCATTAGGTAAAAGTGGACCTGTTTTACTCAAATAAACACTAAAAGCACTTAAACTCAATCCACCCTCAATACTTCAACTCCTCATGTCTGTTTTGGAGAGGACCTAACTCTTTCCAGCTTATAAATCTCCAATTGGGACCATTATTCTTTAAAAAATAAAAACCTTTTATGGAGATAAAATACAAAGATGAAGCAGAGAAATACGTGACATTCCAGTCTGCCTTGAAATTCCCAAGGAATAGTCTCCCACATCATTTCTCTTGAAATTCAAATTTCAGAATGACACTGTGTCATCTCACTGTGTCATCTCTTCAGTCCTGGCTATGTGGAGTGATCACAATCATTCTTTTCTTTCTTGTCTAGGCTGATATGATAAAGTCACATTATTACACAAGAATGGAGCTGGGTGGGTGTGTGACTAGTCTTCACCATATTCAACAGGTAGTTCTCTAATGGATTTTTCATTTTTACACCATTTTCATGAAGAGTGAGATTCTTCTTTCTCACTTGAGACTTAGCCCAAGCATCACCTGAAAGAAGAATCCTTCCCTGCCTGCCTCATGTGACCCCAACTACCTGAGCAGCCCAGAAGAGCCCAGAAGTTTTCCAGAGCAAGTCCCTGGAAAACTTGCCCTCTAACCCCCCCACTCAGAGAATAAGAAGAAAGGAAGGGGGAAGGAATAGGTTAAAAAGTAGGAAGGAACAGAGAAGGGAGAGCAGGATCTTTTTTTAATATGATTAACTATGATTTCACTACTGGTCTGTCCTACAGATATGACCGAATCCCATGTGGACATTTCTGTGGTTTCCTGAGGCCCCCACCTGAATATATGTCCCTATTCGTTATCATGAAAAGGGGCGTTCTTGTTTTATCAGCGCACATTTACTCAACCTTATACAGAGTTGCCTATATTCAGAGTCAATCTTTAGAATCTCACATACTGAGTTTGGCTGTTGTTGGTGGTGTTGTATAGATCCAAAGCAGTCTATTATCGGGCATGATGTGGAGATGATCATAATATAATAACAACTAAACCATCCAACACTTGTTTGTCTCAAGTACTTTCGTCTACGAACCTCCTTAGTTCTCAGAACAGCCCTGTGGGGGAGGAACTGTTATCATTCCCACCTGAGAGATAAGGTGACAAAGGCAAAAAGGTAAAATAAAATCACCTGCTGTTCACATGGTTAGGAAGTGGCAGATAATAGACTAAAACACACAGAATCCATGGTGTGAGGTAAATCAATTTTGAGTCACCTCTATGGCTAAGTTTTATTTTTTACTTTTACATTTTAAAAGGGCAGGCTTATTAGAAAAAGGAGAAGGAAAAAAAGAGACACTTAGATAAAAATAGGTGGTCAGTCTTGGTTCAAGAGCTGCCTATGGCTAAGTTTTAGAATAGAATAGAATACAACAGAAGTCTTAAGTGATGCTCTGAATTCTCCCTGTTCTGTGTTCTCATGGTAGTTAAATATGTCTGTCATGCCTTATCATTCTTTGTGAACCTCGACCTTTTTCCAAGGCTCTAAGAGTCATAAGAAGCTATTCATTATCACATCTTTTACAACTGTGTTTGTTGAATAAAATAAATTATTTAAGATCAAATGAAATGCTCCTCTCTTCCCACCACCTACCATGAATATCATGATTCATTCATGTATGTGTTTGTCTAATTTTATGGACTCCCCTATGCTATTAAGTTTAATTGTTACCATTGCTATAAATCACTTTTTATAATAATTCCATTTTTGGTTAAAAGCATGTTATGAGCTTTCTTGACCTTGGAAAATGTCCTTAGAAAAGCCAGGGCTTTTTGACCCAGTGAGGCAAGCAGAGGCTGTGATGGTCAGTCAATTGAATTCCTCAGAAATATTTAAGCATGCTCTTTGCTTGGGATTAGTCACTTTGCAGGAACTTCCTATTCAAAGCACCTTTTAATGCCAGGCCAGGAGCCGTGCTATGCACTCTTGCATAATGTGGTCACTTCTGCATAAAGGCATCTGCATGTTTTCCTTCTTCTTGGCAGTTGAACACTCACGTACGTGACTTGACACTCATAGACTCTCTGGCACACTTGCTGCTTCCTCTCCCCCACACCCTGCTTCTCATCTCCCTTCTGGAATCCATCCTCAGAACATACTGCACTCTGCCTCAACTCCAGTGGAATAGCCAAACCATCACCAGAGAGACGGGGTCGCACTGGCTGAGTCACCTCATGACACGAGCTGATAATCATGCTCCAGTAATGACCCCAATCTGCACCCTCAGAGCCTTACAGGTGACGTGGGCAACTAAGAGGTGATGTTCCCTTTACCTGAGGTCCTTTTAGATTACCTCACTCTAAGTCTGGTAATCCCCCTGCCCACCTTAGTGTATGTTTAACTTTTTTTTTAAGATTTATTTATGCATACAAGAGCTGGGGTATAGGCCAGAGCTGTGGGGGATGAGAGGATTCACCAGCGGCAAAGTGGGGAGCAGAACAGGCAGATCTACTGAAATGCACTACTGAGGGGAGCAGAGGGCTAGGCAGGAGAGGTCTGCTGCGCCATGTGGGTCAGCTCCCTGGTTGGGGATTGAACTCGTTCTGCGGTGGCTGCTGATAACTTCATATGCTGAGACTTAACCACTTGCGCCACCACCGAGACCCCATTTAACTCTTCTACAAGATAGAAAGCTGCTGTGTATACAATCACTGGATAAGTATATCCAGCCCTCTAAAATCCTCTCTGGATTGCTGGGTAGCTGCCATTTGACCAATATCAGCAGGGGAGAAGAACATACTGGCACCTGAGGTGAGCAGCAAGCATCCACAATGCCAACTCTGTACTTGGGATCCGAGAGCTGGGGCTGATGTTCACCCCTCTCCAAGCAGTCAGTCATCCGCACTCCTCTCCACGGCGGATCAGGCCCATTACTTACGGCGTGAACTTCCAAGGGAACGTGAGCGCTTATAGCTTTCCCTATAACCCGGCTTTCCTGGAGCAGAGAAGTGCTGTAGGGGAAACTAGAGGCTCCGGCGGAACGCTGAGCTCTGAAATATGAGGAGGCTCCGTGTAGGGTTTAGAATTAAGGTCTCCCTGCTTTAAGTCACTGGGTTATCCAAATTCGGGAGAATGAATATTACATTACACTTATAATCTTCATTTCCTTTCCGACCTCGGGTGTACCCAGCTCTTACTAAAGCTGCCCAGGGAGAAGTTAATGTCCATTCCAGACCAGAACATGCTGGGCTTAGTCTCCTAGCCTCAAGTTCTTAGACCATAGTGTCTCTGCCCAACCAGGCAGTGGTTTCTATAGTTTGAAGGGAGAGGAAAAATGGCCCCATATTCTTGGAGACGATGCAGGGATGAACAAGATAGCTCGCCCAGCTGGGGACATAATGGGGCGTACCCCAGGTTGCTAGTCACCTTCCCCTCCCCAGGGACTTGAAGTGCTCGGTAAATGAGCCTCCAATGCGATTAGTCACCTCATAAGTGGCCTTTTGGGGGGAAATTTGCCAGGACAACTGTTGAGTGATGTCTCAATTTATGACCCAAAGGGGACAAGCCTTCTCTGGTAATGCCATTAGGTGGAGAAAGACGAGTGTAAATGTACCGTTCTCTTTTCGGTGGTAACTTTAAAATGTTTTTAAATATTTTTGGCCTCATCGTCATGGTGTTGGGGCTGCCCATGGAGGAAGAGATGGGGACTCCAGCGGGGAAGGGGAAGCATTGCAAGGGGGCTCCTCACATTTCTACATTTTAACTGCGTAGGAAACTTTTTCCCCCTTCCGCTTGGATGAAAAAATATATATATATATAATATATATAGTATGTATATTATATACAGTATATATATTATCTATATATGTTATATATAGTGTATATATTTATATGTATTTATATTTATATACATAAATATATATTATGTATATATATAATTTTTTTTTCTGTTCCCCAAACTTGGATTCTCCAGGAAAAGCTGTTAAAGACTTCATAAAGAATGGTAACATTTCTGAAGTGACTATGAAGCGGTCACACCTCAGGGTGCAGGCACAGCCCAGGAAGACAATGGCTGAGGAGCAACCTGTGTCCTTCCACCAGGGCGCTCAGGGACACATATCTGGCGGTGGGGGTGAGATCTCAAGTAGGATTAAATGACCCAGAGGATCAGCCAGCCGTGTTCCTGTGGCAATGGCTTCCCTCACAGCTGGCCCTCTGCTTCTAACCGGGAGGATGGCAAATAAGAAGTGAGCAGGGGGCCTCCCTGGTGGTGCAGCGGTTAAGCTCTGTGCTGTGGAGCTGTCAGCAGCAGCGGCACAAGTTCGACGCCCAGCCGGGGAGCTTCCCACATGGCACGGCAGACCTCTCCTGCCTCACCCGCTGCTCCCCTCAGCAGTGTGTTTTCTGTCGATCTGCCTGTGCTGCTCCCCACTGTCTCTGGTGAACTCTCTCGCCTCTCCGTGCTTCTGGCCTGTACCCCAGCTTGTATGCATAAATAAATAAATTTTTAAAAAAAGAAGTGAGCAGGGCTCAAGGGCAGATCGAAAATCAGCCAAGGACTGCTCATTCAACAATGCCTAAGGATTATGGGCTTTGTCACAGGAAAAACAAGCTTCTGCTTTCTTCACCATCAAACAACAGCCCAACATTTTCCAAAAGTCTTCTCAGATTAATTGGAAGAGAGCCCCTGCTTCCTCAGACACCGCCCCGTCTAGACAGACGTCAAGTCCCAGAGCTTCGGCTGCCCCTTTTCATCCCTGCCGTACAGATCATGTGACTCATTCCCTGGGCACGGGGTGCTCATCTCAGGGATTGAGGGGCCTGGACCCATGGACTTGAGGGTTGCCTGGGTCCTACACACTGGCAGGAATGAAGCCTTTGCCTTCCCCTGTGCACCCATCGCTGACTACTCTACACTCCCTGAAAGTCCTTCAGTCCTGCCACCGTGCCAGCTGCATCTGGCATGGCCGGGGCAGCACAGTGGATGTAAAGGGCTGTCTGTGTAAGGCGTGGACACAAGACATTACCATTCCTGTTGTTATCATTATTATTATTATTATTACTGCTACAGGTGCTTTTACTTTTCAGTGTATCACTATATCAAGTAATTGGTCCTAATCAGAAGGTGGGGATGAGATTCTTTTGTGAGAAGCTGTGGAGCGGTGTGCATTCAATTTAAGATCCCATATGATGGAGCAGGGGAGCTTGCAGTCTGTGTCCCAGGCCCCCATGTATGTGCGGTGATTTAAAGAAGGAGTTAAAATTGCCTACCATCTTGCCTCATCTGAGACGATGCATTTTGCGTGTGTGTTGGGGGAGGGGCTGAAGAATGCAGTTTTGTGGCACTTAGCATCAACTGATGCCCTTATGAATAATCAGTCTTTAATGCTGAGCCTAATTCATTATCTAATCATGAACAAAACATCCCTGACTATGATCTCCAAATGGTCCCATTTTAGAGCAAGTGTCTAGTGACAGATTCAAGACACGGGCAATAAAGACAGCAGAGATAGACGAGAAGGACTCAGAACTTGGTCCAGCCACCAGAAGCCCACCCAGGTAGAAGGACACAGGGGACCAGCACTGGCCCCTGGGTCCCCAGAGGGCAGAGTGCGGCAAGGACAGGACAAGAGTGAGAGGGAATGTCACAGACCAGTTAGCACAGGCCTCATTACCCAAGTCTTATTCTTTCTTGACACAGAGATCCTTTGACATCTTCTTCATTGGAGTCTCACATTCTGTGAGATGGGAGGAAGGTTATTATCATCCCCATTTTCTAGGCAAGTAATGGATGTAGAGTTCCAAATCACATCCCTTGTCGATATTGGGCCCGGACATGAGGATGGATACTTCAGAGGTGAATTCCATTTCAGCTGTCTGTTACGGAGTCATCCATGGAGGTCATCAAGGTGTCTAAACCAGGCACAGGGGACTGGAGTTCTTTCTTTGCTGATCCAAGCGTGAGTTTCCCAAGGGGCTCACGAAATGTCACATGGGAAACTGTAGTATGAGCTCATTCATCTATAGGATGAGGTCTTCAGTTTGGCCAGATGAGCTGGAGATCCAGTGAAGTTTATAGGTGAAGGAAAAAGCGAGAAGTTGGTGCTGTACTGAATCACCTTGATTTCTTCATTCATACATCCCTACAGAGGACTCTGTGTCCAGGAACACCTAGGGTGGCACTGTGTTACTTTTCTATCTACCTTGAAACAACCTTGGAGACACACCCCAAGAATTCAGAGTCTACATTGAAACCCACTCCATCCCCCGCCCCCTCAGCCATCCTTGCTGCTATGGAAGAGAACATTCGTGCATGAGAAGTACATTCGTGCATGCGAAGTGACTTTGAGTCTTTGAGATCTGACATTTTAAGCAGTCTGCAGCGAGATGTTTTTCTCACTCGAATATTGTGTTCTTGGATGAAATGGGGATTGGATTTCACAAGTATTCCACAGTTTGAGACAGGTTGGGCAGGGTTGGGGAGGAGAACTGAGGCAGTGGGCAAAGAGATTGCTCTTTGACAGAATGTGGCGGGATGTTTATCTTTCAAGCCACCAAGGACACGTGTTGGCCAGGTCTGGCAGGGACTGGCGCATCGCATTTCCCGCCTCGTGCCTCTGCCAAACCACCTTCATCCAGACATGTAGGATATTTGCTGCCATAGCACCAGGCCTCCCTGGAGATCAACAGCTGGGCAGGAGAGCTTCCTGTCCCAGGTCAGGCCGTCCAGACATGGTCCGTCAGGGGCTGGTGCGTCTGTTAAGACTCCTTTCCACCCTCAGTCACCAGGGTTCAGAGTCACGAACAAAAATACCCCAGTAGCTCTTTGGTTTTCCTGTGACCCTGCAGTCCAGGAAAAAGGATGTCTACCGTGAAATTACTCCATGTCAGAGATGCAGTGTGGTCTAGCGGGAAGTCTGCAGGGCTGGAAATTTGGAACCCCTTCTTCCAAATGGGGCTCTATCACCAGTTCTGCAAACTTCTACACATAAAGTCGTAGCTAATGCAGAGCTTAACTGACACAGCTACCTGATCTTGTAAAAGCTTCATGTAGACAGAAATTAGAGAGACTGGACCATGAATGAATAAAAAGTGAAAAAACAAGTTGTGACTTAACTCCAGCAAATGTGCTGGATGATCTAGTGTGGATTTTGTGGATTGACCTTAACCTGACTTCGCCTGTCTTCCCAAGCGTCAACATCGCTTGGCCTCTGTTTGCATTGTGATTCATTTTCTTTCTTTTATATTGCTGCATTATGTATATTTTAATGGCACCTTGAATCATTTTGAAAACATGTCTGAAGAAGGAAGGAAAGAAGGAAGGATGGAGGGAGGGAGGGAGGGAGGGAGGAAGGAAGGAAGGAAGGAAGGAAGGAAGGAAGGAAGGAAGGAAGGAAGGAAGGAAGGAAGGAAGGAAGGAAGGAAGGGAAGAAAGCTGACACCTTTAGGAAATGCCCACTATCATTATATAGCTATTCTCCATGATATTACTGATGCCTCCTTCTCTAAAGACTAATCTCCTAACTTAGGGTTCAGCTTCACCCCAAAGCCTGCTATCATCAAGGACAAGCCTCCAAATGCCTGAGTTTTGCTCTCCATGACCTTTAGTGGTATCCATTTCACCACCACTCCCTATCCCAATCCAGATCACAGCTCCTGACAACCATTTGCAATGCAGACACATAACCTGTGAGGAAAACCTCTGTATCTTGCAGGTAACAAAAGCTGACGTAAACACAGTTTAAGGAAAAACAAAGTAAGGCCACAGAGAGTAGTGAGCCAGTAGGGTGCTGCTGTAGATAATTGTTTGGCAGCCTACCCGAGAAGGTGACCTCTAAGTCAAAGATGGAGTCAGAAAAGGCGCCCCAGAGAACATTCTAGAGATAAGTGTGTGCTAAAACTCCAGAGCCAAAATGGGACTGATTGGAGCTAAGACCTGTAAGGAGATCTATGCAGTTGCATAGGAATGAGAAAGGGGAGCTGGGAAAGGAATGGGGTGGGAGGAGCCTTCAGGGGTCTCTTATAGAGGACCCTGTGAGTCACGGCAAAGACTCAAATATCCCAGTCCCAGCAGAAAGTCCAAGACATCTATAATCAGATCTAAAAAAATTATCAAAAAATAATAAAAACCCTATCAACGGTAGATTTCTATTGCTTTAATTACTTGTAGTCAGTGTTTCTTTGCAATGAGATACAGCTCAGTAAAACAACTTCAGCTGAATTGCCCCAAAACTACTTTCTTATGACCCACCAGAGTCTATACTTGGACTAGTTATCCTATAATGTGGGTTCCATGACAAATCGCACAGAATGATGCTCAGAACATAGCACTGTGATCGCACGTTGCTGGCCATCTACCGCTAAAATTGTATTTTCTCCACAAAGAAGCAGTAACAGGCCATGTGGCATAGCTTAAGCCCCCAAACGACCCACAAAGGTCTCATGAGGTGATGGACATGTGAGGGAACTCGTATCTTTCTTGCAAATTTCATCTTCCAATGTACTGACTTTGAATATTTGATTCCAGTAAGATGAGCATACAAAGCTATTAAGAGAATTAAGTTTAGGGCCTCCATGGTGGCACAATGGGTTAAGCGCAGCGCTGTGGAGCTGCGGCACGAGTTCTATGCCAGGCCGGGGAGAATCCCACATGGTGGGGCAGACCTCTCCTGCCTCGCCCGCTGCTCCCCTCAGCAGTGTATTTCGGTCAATCTGCCCGTTCTGCTCCCCACTCTGGTGAACCCTCTCACTGCCCCACACCTCTAGCCTGCACCCCTGTTTGCATGCAAAAATAAAATAAATCTTTAAAACAAAAAGAAAATTAAGTTTAGTGTAGAAATTATGAATCTCAATTGTAGGGTTTCTCTTGTAAACAGAATCCCAAAAGTCACAATACAGGAATGTCTGAACTTTGGATTTTTAGTATAACTGCATAGCTAATTGCCAGCGTAGAAACATATATTTCAGCAAACATGAAAGAAACGCCTGTGTCATCACCAACAGAGTTTTTGGCGAACAACTTTATTGAAAGAAAGAAGCAAGAAACTGCCATTTTCTGTGCTTCTCTCCTCCTCGTTTTCTAGGGAGCATAACACTGTCTATCAAAATAAAGTGACTTACTCAAATAAAAGTAAGAATACAATAGCACACAGAACTAATAAGTAAGTTGCCTACTGACATGCAAGAATGACGTTACGGTTTTAAAGAACTGTTTGTATTTTGAGGGAAAATAAGAATGCTAGTTTTCATGCCAGTGACAAGGACTTAATTATTTTTGAAACAAAACATATAATCTATCAAAACACATTGAAAGTATCACAAAGTCACCTTAAAAGGGAGGCTGGACCTGGTACTCAGCTGACCTGGCCTTTCCCCCCAGCCTCTGAAAAAGAAAGAAGACTGTACTTGCAAATGTTTTCATGTATAATATTTACATTTAGATCAGAAAGAAACAAATGGGCAACTTGGCCCCAAATGTCTACAAGATGTGGGCAGATGTCGGCTTATGGGGTCACTTGAATGGCATTTTATGGCCGAGGACACACGATTCAGCTTGTTTCAGTCCGTTTGAGCAGCATGTCAGTCCCATCACTCTTTGCTCTTGGGCATATGGTAGGATGTCATTAACCCGGGAGACCGACAGAACCATGAAAGTGGAACCATATGTGTTGCAGCAAGAAAAAATTTATTTTCCTCACTCTTCCACTGCAAGTATAAAGTATGATCTATCTGCCAATGGTTCTGTATATATTAAATATTATGTTAACATGTGGGAGCTTATATTCCAATTAATGTCGCGTCTGGGTGCTCAAACTTCAGAGTTGGTTAGACCAGAGCTGAAGCTCCAGAGTTTGAACCAGGGACCCGAGAGAAGAAATATTAGGGCAGATGGACCAATGAGCCCCTGGTGTATCTTTCATCAGTTTAACTAATGCACAGCAATGAAGGGAAAGCTCTTGGTCTGTCATTATAGGGGTCATATCTACCGGTGCCTCAGATACTTGATACCATCTGGGGCCACTCCTTGCTACTATTAAAACAGGGCTACTTAATGAGTAGAGTTTGACTATGTGAGTGAATGTTACAAGCTATTCTTTTGCCATTTAATTCCATGCAGGTTTCCAAGTCCACATGAATCTTTGAAATGATCATGAGAAGATGAATTCTTCTGTTGAGATTCTAAGGTCTCTTTCTCTTTCCTTCAGGGGACTGTTTCAGCCAACTGGAGTATTATTTGATGAGAAATGCCTTCCATGTTTAAACATTTCTTTTAAAATATATGTTATACTTTGTAAGTTTCAAAAATTATAAGATATTTGTGAAGACGATGGAAGCTTAGAATAAAAAAATTAGCTGCACGGTCTCCCAAGGACAAATGCCACTGTGGGGATAGGGATGAAAAGCCAATTGCTAAACTGGCTGTGGAATTTTCCGGGAATCTGAGGTAGGGTCTGGAAGGATTATCTGTTACAGAAAACTATCCAACCAGACCCCAAAGAGTTAAAATTCCACAAAGGAATGACTCTCCCGACAAAGCACGTATAAAAGAACACCCCTTGTTCTGGCAAAACTCTGGTCTTGCCCCAAAGACTGCCTGACTGTGTCTATGCAGGTCTCTCGTTTTCCTAATAAACCAGTAAAATGCAACCTTTGTTTGCGTCTACGCAAACATTCTTTTCCTTAATAAAACCACCGTGTGCAGCAGACAGGGATACTGTGCCAATACCTTTCACAGAGGGACCTGAGAACCCCACGCACAGAACCCCATCATCTGAACCCCATCAAAGATACTGAGCATCTGTCTAGAAGGGTGATCATGTATCTCAGGGAACAAAACAACCCACAAGTTTGCCAAGAGTTATTTCACTGTTTGGTGATTAAGTCAGATACATGTTACATAGAAACTGGAATTTCTGATTGTGCTAAAGGATTTGAAGTGTTTCTGTTAAGGGGAAGTCATTGAAACCCAGCTATACTGATTGGGTGCTTGTCAGATATCCTCCTCCTCCCCCCGCCGGTTTGCGTAATGTATTTATAACAGCAAATGCCATGTGCCGCTTCTCTAGACTAAAGCTGCCAGAAATACAAAGACTGACTTTAGGGGCCTTCCTGGTGGCGCAACAGATTAAGTGCAGAACTATGAAGTGATCCAGAGCCACTACAGCACGAGTTTGATTCCCGGCCAGGGAGATTCCCACATGGCACAGCAGACCTCTCCTGTCTCCCTGCTACTCCTCTCAGCAGTGTATTTCAGTCGATTTGCCTGTTCTGCTCCACTCCACTCTGTCTCTAGTGAATACTCTCACCACCCCACACCTCTGGCCTACATCCCAGTTTGTATGCATTAATAAATAAATCTTAAAAAAAAAAAAAAAACTGGGCCTCCCTGGTGGTGCAGTGTTAAGAGCTGCACTGTGGAGCCGTCGGCAGCAGCGACACGAGTTCTACAACCAGCCAGGGAGATTCCCACATGGCGCTGCAGACCTCTCCTGCCTCACCCGCTGCTCCCCTCAGCAGTGTATTTCCATTGACCTGCCTGTTCTCCTCCCTGCTCTGTCTCTGGTGAACCCTCTCGCCACCACACACCTCTGGCCTGTACCCCAGCTTGTATGCATAATTTTTTATATTTTTTTTAAAAAAGGACTGACTTTAGAAGGAGTTTGAAAATGACTACCAAGTTATTCTATCACAAACACCACTTTTGTCTTTCTTAGCTTATTTCCTATTCCAAAGCCCATATTCCCTTTAGCACACAGGACCCACAAAACTGACCCTCCATAGGAAGGATATTTTCTGCGTATGTGACACATTTGTAAAGTACATCTTATGCAACGCTATATGACATGCCTTTATATGAGAGTCCAGCAGAATCTCATTCTCCTCTTTGGAGCTCAGGCTTCTAGTCTATAAATATCTTCGTCTTCCATGTTTCATCATCCAAGAGCACATCATCAATGGTTTACTGCTAAGGGTACTGCTAAGGGAGTCTAGGCTTTTGGTAAACTTTCAAACTTTCCACCGACTATTAGACAAGGGCAAAAAAAGCAGCATACAAACAACACTTGGTCATTCCCAGCATATTGCCTATTCCAAAGACCAGGTTCCCTACACACGCAGGACCCACAAACTGACCTTTCATGTAAAGATCGTTTGATATGTGATTGGCAAAATTGTAAAAGGTGTCTCAATGCCATTTTGTTTTACCTACTCATAAAAGTAAATAGAAATTTGATTTCTTATCTAGGGGACCCACAGAAATGAAGTAGCCTTTTCTCCTTTCAAGAGTTAATATGTCTATCTTCTCTGTCCTCTGTCCTCTAGTATTTCCTAAAACACCAAGGTGTTTCCCAAAAGTGCAAGGGTGTCAGCACAGAACAGACACACCAGGCTCTGATGAAGCAAAAAAGAGGAGAGACAGGGAAGGAAGCCAGCTCACACTTGAGTGCTTTTACCACCTGAACATCACCATAATCTATAATCCCAAGTGTCTTGGGCTTACAGTGGCTCATACAGCATCAGAGACTCCTGGGTTTTTTTTAAGATTTGTTTATTTATGCATACAAGCTGGGGTACAGGCCAGAGGCATGGGGCGGAGAGAGGGTTCACCAGAGACAGAGTGGGGAGCAGAACAGGCAGATCAGAGATACACTGCTGAGGGGAGCAGCGGGCGAGGCAGGAGTGGTCTGCTGCGCCATGTGGGGCTGAGGGGAGCAGCGGGCGAGGCAGGAGTGGTCTGCTGCGCCATGTGGAAATCTCCCCCGCCGGGCATCGAACCGCTGCCGCCAGCTCCACAGCCCAGCGCTTAACTGCTGCGCCACCAGAGAGGCCCCACAGACTCTTGTTTTACTGGTCCCATCACCTCCCATGGTGTCCCTCTAACTTTCTTCTCTTTCTAGGAGACCCATCTCCAAAGAGGACCCTGTGACATCATTATACTCGCCCTTCCCAGATCAGTTGGCCTCATGCTATGTCTTCTGTTCAGAGAGAAGGCTCTAGAAGGTACTTTATCATCACTCCTGATGCTGAGTCACCTTTAGGTATTCTCTCCTTTGTTCAGCCAGCCTTTTCTGGTTATTTTTGTTATTCTGCTCCCAGTGGTGGGAGCAGCTCTTGGAGGCCGGTGTAATCCAGTGGTTTCTGCACCCACACCTTGCTTTGTGCAGAATTAAGAGGACGTTTTTCACTTCCTCCTACATAACTGTGCCACCTGGCTACGGAAACAGGACTACGTCTGTTTGAACTATCTCAAGTATTTTCTTTATGAAATATCTCCTTTTAATCTCTGCTCTCTGTAGTAATCGCCTTAGGGTTTCAATATATCATAGGCTTAGGTACTCCTCATTTCAATGAATACTTTCAGGTCATTATTAAAAAGCTGCTTATCAATTTATGTCCCTGACTGCACTAACTGCACTGACCATGTCTCCATATCTTCAACTCTAATATGCCTGACTTGAAATAAGTTCAAGAAGAAAGCAACTTAGCCCAAAGAATTTCTATTTTCCTGGTATATTAGTTAAGGTTCTGCAAAGAAATAGAAGCACTAGGGTGTGTGTACACATACGTATGGATAGAGATTTATTTTAAGGGATTGACTCACACAATTATAAAAGCTAGCAAGTGCAAAGGCTGCACAGAAGGCTGGCTGGCTGGAGACCCAGGTCAGATCTGATATTGCGGTTTTAGTCTGAAGGCCATCTGCGGGCAGAATTTCCTTTTGCTCTGGGGAGATCTGCTTTCTGCTCTATTCAGACCTTCAGCTGAATGGATAAGACCCACCTACTTCAAGGAGGGCAATCTGCTTTACTCAAAGTCTACTGATTCTAATACTAATTTCATCCACTTTCAAAACACTTACAAACACTCACACAATGATATCCAGATAAATGTTTGACCAAATATATAGTCACTGAGGTTCAACCAATTTGACATACATTCAACTACCACACCAGTCATGCTTTGAAAGATTTCCTGGTGCCCACGCGCGGAACAGACAAGTTGTAAGAAAAAAACAGCACAGCTGAAGGGAAACTCACAACATGGAAGTCAACATTCAGCAACAAATAGAGTGGGTGGACAACCAAAGACTAGTTAAAATACCTTTACAGAAGATGCGCATTTCCCTCCAGATCAACTAAGAATGCCCCGTCATCATCTTGGAAACATGTGAGTCTAGTAGTCATTTGCTATAATACTCAAGGACAGAGCTGGCTATTGGGACCCTGAATTGATTGAAATGAATTCTCTCCCACTTATGTGGGAGATAATATTATTATCCCACATAAGTGGGAGATAATTTAACTCAGGTCTCCCCTGGTGGCACAACGGGTTAAGTCTCAGCACTATGAAGCTATCCAGACCCACTGTAGCACGAGTTTGATCCCCGGCCGGGGAGATTCCCACATGGCGCAGCAGACCTCTCCTGCCTCTCCCGCTGTTCCCCTCAGTCAATCTGCCTGTTCTACTCCCCCCTCTGTCTCTGGTGAATTCTCTCACCACCCCAGTCTCTGGCCTACTCCCTAGTTCTTATATGCATCAATAAAAGTAAAATATATGTAACTCAATACAAAAGTATAATGATTGAACTTGTCACAAAATCAGAATTTTATAAAAGTGATCAAGGTTAAATTGGAATCATAGGAAGACAGTACTTCCCATGATGGTGGACTCCTTTATGGTCCAACCAGATAAAGTTATCTTATTTCAGTCACATTTGACTTCTCCTTTGATACATGTGCCAGACTGCCATTTGCAGATTTATCCTCTCATATGAACTTGATATCAACTAGTCCACTGCAGTGGGATCCAATAATACTGAACATGCTTTCTTCACAGAATATCTTATTTCCCCTCTGGCTGATGTTTTTGCAACTTGACCAAAGTCCAGATTGGTCAAAGATTCATCAAGACCTCCAACACAGCTGTCCAGAGGCCCCAGAGGAAGGTGTAAAGATTAACAGCCTTGAGTTAAGGCTGTCAGAGGATGTACTTAGTTCATAGTGACAAAGGATCACTGCTCCATCACATTTCTAGTTGTCAAACTTCACACCCTGACACTGGTCTGGTTTATTTTGGTTTGCATTATTAAGTAAACCCTTGAAACTCACTATATTTACAGTCTTTTCTTCTTTAATTTAGCAGGGCCTGGAAGCTCCAGTTCTCTTATAAAGTATACTATTGGCATCTCCTGAAAGAATGGCTTCTGGGCTGTGGATGTGGGAATTGTCTGACCCATTCCATGTGTTTTAGTTTTATTATTTTTTTAAAGATTTATATATTTACACATGTAAGAGTTGGGGTGTAGGCCAGAAGTGGGGGGTGGGTGAGAGCACTCACCAGAGACATAGTGGGGAGCAGAACAGGTGGAACCACTGAAACACACTGCTGAGGGGAGCAGCAGGAGAGACAGGGGAGGTCTGCTGCGCCATGTGGGTCAGCTCCCTGGCTGGGCATGGAACTCGTGCTGCAGTGGCTGCGGATAGCTTCATAGTGCTGAGACTTAACCCCTTGTACTACCAGGGAAGCCCTGTTTTAATTTTAGTTCGTAACCTTTTTCCCTTATATCAATGGCACAATTTTTTCCGCCTTTGCTCCTGTTGCCCTATCAATGACACCCATAGTTCCAAAGGCAGCATGGAAGCTAAGTTGGGTTAAGTTGCTGCCTTGGAATCTGCATGTGGGACAACTCTGTGCTCCACCTAGATCTCCATTTGGGAATCATGAAGGTCTGTTCAAATAAGATAAGGGCTGAGAGAGGAAAGAACTGTCAATCGGGAATCAAATATTCGTTAAAGACAAAGGACTAAAATCTTCTTCTAAATAGCTTTGTCATGGATTCCCAACTACTTTCTGTCTTTGATTAGCTTATGGCATAGATATTGAAATATATATGTGACTGATTAACTTATTATTATATATGCATTTATTCCTTCATCTATGTGACTGATTACTTATTTTATACATGCATTTATTCCTTCAACTATGAAACAGAAAAAATAAAATTCAACCATTTTAAATACCTACAAAATCACTTACATGCAGACTATAATAGAGCATGGAGAAAACAGTAACACATGAGCATTAAATCATTAAGTTTTCATAAATGACTCCATATGTTGTTAGCAGCTAGGGCTTTCTAATGGAATAATAAAAAAATGATAATTCCATGTGTCTCAAACCTTTGGACTGAAGCCTAATTTTTTTCTCAGAATAACTAGTTAGTAATTACAGCCTCAGTTATTATACCCATTTTATTACTTGGAGAACAGAAATCGGAGTAATTGTCACTGTCCAAAATCCACCAATACTGCATTGGGAAGTTCCTTCCCCATTATGTTACTGAGAGCTTTTTCCATTACAAAAAGGGTTGCCAGATTTAGTAAATAAAATGCAGCATACCAGGCTGAATTTCAATTTCAAATAGGCAAAGGATTTTTTTTTTTTTTTTTTTAGTGTAACTACATCCTACGCCCTATTTACAAAACCCAGTTCACAGAAATTGAGGGTGCAGAGTCTATTTATGGATTTCCTTGGTGGGGAGTGGGGAGGAGACAAGGGTTCCTGAATCTTCTTTGATGGAAGTTCTGTCTCCAAAAAAAAGGCTTGAAAAATATCTTTTCTAAAGCAAGAAGACTTCTTACCATTGCTATGTGACAACAAGTTTGATATGAAAGAAAATATAACCTCGGACAAATGAGTTTGCTGAGACTCTAGTGAGGCCTATAATGCGAGGACTTCACTCTCTGCAAATCTGAAAAGAGAAAAACCTAAATGTATCCAGAAGGAATCTGTTTTATATGCATTATTGTAACCAGGAAAAAACATTTTACTAAGTAACTCTATTGGAATGACTTAAACACACCTGTGACATGTGACACTTTATGTGACATATTTTAGGATATATTTTTATACACATTGATATAAATTCTCCATGGATATGACATAGTGTGTACCTATGGGGGCCTCCCTGGTGGCACAAAGGGTTAAATCCCAGCACTATGAAGCTATCCCCAGCCACTGCAGCACAAGTTCGATCCCCGGCTAGGGAGTTTCCCAAATGGCACAGCAGACCTCTTCTGCTCGCCCTCTGCTCCCCTCAGCAGTGTATTTCAGTAGATCTACCTGTTCTGCTCCCCACTCTGTCTCTGGTGAACCTCTCACCACCCCCCCACCTCTGGCCTACAACCCAGTTCTTATATATCAAAAATCTTGCATATATATAAAATCTCTGTTCCTTTATTTCTAGCCAGAGGTGTCTATCAGAACCCTCAAAACCAAATTTAAGTTGCCTAACATTTTAAAAATGAATCCATTTGGGTTCACCTACTGCAAATCACTGTAGAAGCATAAGCCCTAAGACGATATCTACTTGTTCCAAAGACTTTAATAAATGTATCTGTAACTCTTAGAAAACAGCCAAAGTAGTGAGGGTTTCATCTGAAACTAGAGCTGAGATGGTGCCTCCCTGACCAGACCATAAAGCAGAGCTTTCCCAACAGTAACACCCTTTCAAAACGGACTTCTTGCGCAGTAAAATACATACATAGAAGCCTGTTACATGACTCTAGCGACGCTGATTGAGCGTGTTCACAAACTGAACACTTCGGGGTTACAATAGGAAACGGAGACCCAAAGGCAGTTAGACTGGGCCAAGCCCACATCCAGCATTTGCACAGGTAGTTATGGGGAGGATGGATTGGAAAAGAAATAGGGCGGGGAGAAGAAGCCCCAGTCTCAGAAGCCCCCACCTGTGGGGTCCCCCAGCCAGGGCCTGAGCCGCTGCATTCCTGAGGCAGGGAGTGAGGTTCCTGAAGCTCCCCTTCTAATTCCTGATCCTGGGAAAACAACATTCTTGCTGCAGGCACCAAAACCTGCAGGCGCACAGTCCATAAAACATCTGTCTAAAGGGCGCAGGACAGGAGAGGGAAACGGGTGCGGGTCCCGGGGGGATGAATGCCCCTTACAGAGCAGGGACCTGTTGCCAAAGCCTGCGGGTGGCCTCCCTGAGCCCCGGGGGGCCTCTGCATGCCTGGCCCTGGGTAAATATGGGAGCCCCTCTCTCAGAGCTTTGATCAATACCCGCACTGGCAGAGTTTTCTGCAGTGATAGCGGACCTAGTCTTGCACAACTTGGGACTTTCCTGGAAAGGGAGAGACTTGAGTTTTTTCAGCAGAGAATCGAAATCAATGGAAATTGTTTTTGCTTTTTCACCTTTATCCTCTGGGCAATCTTCTCACTGGAGTACAGGGCTTTTTACTATTTTCTGGATTTTTCAGTGGTGGATTTGCCCAGGAGAGAAGCACAGAGGCGGTGGTGAGTGGGGATAGACTACCTCAAAGCCTCTCCTCTCAGGGAAGAACTAACCTGAATTCACAATTAGTGTGTGTGTTGGAGCATGTATGTGAGTGTGCGTGGGTGTGAACCTGCAAGTGTGAAGTGAGAGCATTGTGTGGACTTGTGAGCACACGTGTTACTGTGTGCGCCTGTGAACACGTGGAGGCTGTGTGTTTGGGCATTTTCCCATTAACATATTTGGTCAGTGCTGTTCACGGCTTCTGACTTCTCTAGCTATCTAGAACTAGAGCCAGAAAGGAAAGTTCAAGCTCTCAATTGTCAACTCAAAATGTCTAAAATAGAGTAAAATTCACTTTGACACCAGATCAGTTCTTCTGATGGCACAAAAGCAGGCCAGATGTGTATTCTGCTTTTGGGTCAAGAAATCCTCAGTTGCTTGCAAATGCTTGCAAAAATGCTTCCACGATTTGCTTCAAGGTTTCAAAATATCAGCATCAGTTATTTGGGAGGATACTGCACACAATGTCTAAATAATGAACCTGAAAATAAAAGTATTACATTCATTTGTTCCCTTCCAGTTTCAGCGTCTTCTAATTGGACGACATTTTATCTAGCGCAGCACTGGACACTAAGGCATCTGACTTGGTTGACTGGCTTGTGGAAGGCACTGTCTATAATATACTGCTGACCAAGGTCTAATCCACAGCGCTGAACTACACCAACACCTAAGAGGTATCCCTTCCCAAGCAAATGGAAGTTTATTGAGGATTAACCACACAGGTGAGGTTCTACATGTCAGACGCCTTTCTGTGTATTAACTAATTTATTCCTTATAATGATGTGATGAAGTAGATATCATTAACCCCTTTTCACAGATGAGAAAACTGAGCTCCTGTAATTTGGTCAACATCATCTAAGAGTTGGAAGAACCAGCCTTCTTAGCCAAGGCATCAGAAAAGGAAAATCTGTGGTGACTTAATGACTAGACCAAGCTCTCTTTTCCAGCCATGAAAGTAAGGTTAGGTGATAAGGCAACAACAAAAGGCCAGTTTTCCAGTGTTGACAAACTGGACTGGGAAGAAGCAAAAGAACAATCTATGGGCAGTGGAGGCCAATCGAGTCCTTTGAAGGAAGGTCAGCACACCAAAGAGTAAGTTCATCCCCTTACGCTTCACCCTGCTCTTATATCAGTCATCTCCTTTAATGATCGAACAAATTTATTTCTTTAGGTGCAATCACATGATGACAAAAAAGAAATATATATTCCTTGTGCATGAATGGACTGTGGAAAAAGTCAGCTGTGTGGCACGTAAGACTAGATGGAATTTTCTAGATCCCACATCTAAGTTGTTCATTCAGGGCACTGCCATTCCCATTGTGTTTCATTAGCAATAAGCCCACTGCTGTAAATCTCCTCCAGAGACACTAAGAAATTTTAACAACCCACTGGGTCATTCCATATCTGCTGGAAGGGCAAGTTTTCTTGCTGTTAGTTGAGAGAACACACTTTGGTTTCTATAGTCTCCGTTGGTGTAATTAACATCCTTGATTAATGTATTTTCCTTTTCAGCTTTTTCAGTGACTCAAGAACTGAATGGGATCTTGTTCTGTCAAGGGAGATGCCCAGCTCAGTGACGTCATGGGTTCCTCATAGAAAGGCCACTCATAGCAGGGGCCAGGGAAGATTCAGTTAACACTCCTGCAGTAAACTCAAGGCTCAAATGATTCTCAGGAAGAGACGCAAACGCGGAGTCTCCCCGGTGGCGCAGCGGTTAAGCACTGCGCTGTGGAGCTGTCGGCAGCGGCAACGCGAGTTCGACGCCCAGCCGGGGAGAATCCCACATGTCGCAGCAGACCTCTCCTGTCCCACCCGCTGCTCCCCTCAGAAGTGTATTTCTGATCTGCCTGTTCTTCTCCCCACTCTGTCTCTGGTGAACCCTCTCACCGCCCCACGCCTCTGGCTTGTACCCCAGCTTGAATGTATAAATAAAAAAAAAAAAGAGAGACACAAACGCATGTCTCTGCTCATTGTTCTGGAGTCAGCCTGGAGCTCCTCATGAGGTCAAAAGGCTATAGGTCACTTGTGCTCTGCTCACTTACTGTGGTTCCACTTACTGAATTCCAGGCAGTTGACTAGACGCTAAGGGATGATTTCAACTGTAGAATGATTTATTACTCTAGGCATTTTCCACTGATTTTAATTTTTGGATTTAAGACCTGTTCCTAACAAAACTTGAGATTATCTCCTTGTTCATCAGACCAGCAGTTCAAACTCAAGTGAGGACAAGGTTTAGCAGGTAGTGAAACAGGTAACCAGGCAATGTGCCATGTTTATTAGCAAATTAAACACCGATGCGGAAAAGACTTAATGGAATCACACAAAGTGATAAAAGTAATAAAATCCAGATAATATACTTAAGGGTCATTTTTCTAACAGAAAATCTCTACCATGTCCCAAAAGTAGACAGAAGACTATAAAGAACCCCTACATATTCATCCCTGCTCAGAATCATATTGTGTTCTGGCTTTGCATTTTATATTCACATCTTCTAAATAATCCTTACATTTTTACCCATCAGAAAATGAAAACAATAAATGGTTCCAAAAAGGAGATTCGAAGGAAGATATTTTTTTTAATCTAAGAAGGCATTGCATTATATAAAGACACCCAAGCTGAGGTAACATGCATGCCTACACTCAGTTCTTTCCACCAGAAGATTAATCTCACAAATGAAGGAAATGAGAATTGGCAAGAGAGAAAAAAAAAAAAAAAACATGAGATGCAATTCTTAGCTATCCTCTTGGTGCTGGAAGGACCAGAGTCTGGAAGTCTCCATCCACTGAACAAGCAGCTCACAGCTTCCCTGCCCCTCAGCAGATCCCCTCTTGCATAAGACATTGACAGTTGGGATTTGTACCCATGTGTGTGGCTGTGGAAAAGCAAGTGTGCGGCACCTACCTCGAGACTTCCACCCACAGGGAAAACGGAGCCATGAATCATAACTGTATCCCATTTAGAAGACAGTTAATTTAGAAATGTGCAATATGTTGAACAGGCACAGAACCAAACCAAATGTTTGCAGTAATAGAAATTTCCATAATGCTCTACAACATTTAAAATATGTTATTTGCCTACACTGGCCTTCAACAGCAGGGCCTTTCTTAGGGCTAAAACGACACCCTCTCTCCAGGCGCCAGCACTAACACTGGTGTTACAAACTGTACACTGTATGCCCTCAGGAGTTCCAGGCAAGGTGCCTCCCTCCAGAACGACCCCTCACTGAGGAAGTCCCCATGCAGCCCTCCCATCGGGGGTCCAACGAGGGGACTGAGCATAAAAAACTGAAAGAAATGGATTTTTCAGTGCAGGATTGTGGAGGGCTGGGATGGGGAGACTGGGACATTTTGCTTGGGATCCCGATCACTTTTCTAGTTATTTATTATTAGTCAGAGAATTTAATAAGTATAATAAAACCAATCGTAAGTGGAATATTTGACCATTTGGATGCTAAATTCATCCTCCTTTTACAGATAAGAAAATTGAAGCACAGAGAAAATTAAGGGATTTCCTAGTGTTTATAGTTAACCACACAAAACAGCTAGCAGATACTCTATGTCATTAGAATGCTAGGGACTAGCAAAATTAAACAAGAATTGAAACTGCTTTCAAAGCATGACCATGATGTCTCCGGTTAAGAGAAAGGAGGTAGGGGGGTGAAGGAAGGCGGTAAGGGCGGGGGGGAGTGCGTCTTTACTCAACAGCTGAGAATGTACTTGTTGGTTCAGGGAGGGACATTCTTCTCAAGCAAATTCTTCCATCTGCACCCAAACTGCCTCTTGCACAATCCAGCTATGTGAAGACTCATCTTCCATTCTGACCTCTTTGCTCTCCTCATTACTAAACACTGGATTTTTTAAGGTGCCGTTGGACCAATTTAGATAAAAAATGTAAGGGCAGGGATTAATGGAACTATCCAAACTGTCTAAAAAGATGTATTCAAGAATATACAAACAGGTGCAAGTATCTAAAGGATACAGTGCTGTGACGTTTCAAACTTGTGTAAGCAGCATCCAGACCAAGAGATAGAGGACAGCTAGCCCCCCAGTGTCCTTCCTATGTCTCTTTGCAATCATTTCCACTCGACCAAGGATGGCTGCTACGATGACTTCTAAGGGTATTATTTATTTCTTGACTGTCAACTCTATCCTGTTGATTTGTGCATCGTTTTCTTCCAGTACCATATTGTTTTGATTACTATAGCATTGTAGTATAGTTTGGAGTCAGGGCATGTAATACCTCCATCCTTCTTTCTCAGAATTGTTTTGACTATGTGGGGTCTTTTGTGGCTTCATACAAATTTTAATAGCTTATTCTATTTCCTTGAAAAGTGCCATTGGAATTTTGTTAGAGATTGCACTGAGTCTGTACATTATTTGGGGTGAGATGGCCACTTAAAAAAATGTTAATTTTTCCATTCCATGAACATGAAATATTTTCCCCATTTCTGTGTCTTTTAACAATGTCTTACAGTTCTCATTGCATAGGTCTCATACCTTCTTTATTCCTAGGTAGTTAATTATTTTTGATAAAATTATAAATGGGATTATTTTGATTACTTTCCCTTCTAGTTTGTTGCTTGCATCTAGAAATGCAATAGATTTTTGTATATCAATTTTGCAGCCTGCCACTTTACTCACTTATTGTTTCTAATAGTTTTGAGTGGAGTCTTTAGTTTTCCATTTATATATTATTATCTATTTGGATATTAACATGTCATCTGCAAATAGTGACAGCTCTACTTTTCCAATTTGTGTTCATTTTATTTCTCTTTCTTTTTCTTTGCTGATTGCTCTGGGTTGGACTTCTAATGCTGTGTTGAAAATAATGGTGAGAGTGGGCATCTAGTCTTATATCTGATCTTAGAGCATTTTCAGTTTTTCATCACTGAGTATGACATTAGTTATGGAGATATATAGGTTTTATTATGTTAAGACATATCCCTTCTATTCTGATTTTCTTGAGAGTTTTTTTAATCATAAATGGATGCTGTCTTGTCAAATGCTTTATCTATTAATACGATTATATGATTTTTATCCTTCCTTTGCTTGATGTAGTTTATGATGTTAATTGATTTGCATATGCTGAAATATCCTTATAACCCTGGAGTAAATTCCATTTGATAATCACATATGATCCTTTCAACATCCTATTGAATTTGGTTTGATAGGATTTTGTTGAGATTTTTTGTATCTACGTTCATCAAGGATATTGGTCTGGAATTTTCTTTTTTTGTGATGTCCTTATCTACTTTTGGTATTAGGATAATACTGGCCTCATAAAATGTGTTTGGAAGTTTTCTCCTTCCATTTTCTGGAAAAGTTTAAGACAGGTATCAAGTATTTTTTTTTTGAAGACTTAACAGAACTCATTAATGAAACTATATGGTCATGGGTTTTTGGTTTTTTGGAGACTCACTATTTAAATTTCCTTTTTTGGTCTGTTCAGATTCTCTATTTACTCAACATTGTTTTTGTGAGATTCATCCATTTTGTTTCGTGGAGTTCTAGGTACTCTCCACACCCACACTATGCAATTTATTTAATCATTCTACAACTTAAAGGACTATATATTTTCTACATTTTTTAAACTTCAAATAGCGAGGCTGTGAACATTTTAGGGCATGCTTTTGGTGAAGATATATACATATTTCTCATGGGTACAGACTTGGGAGTGAAAATTCTAGGTTATTGGATATGCGTGGTCCTGCTTTAGTAAATACCGCCAACAAGTTTTTCACAAAGGTTTTATGGATTTACATTAAAGTGATCTGAATGTAAGAGTTCAGCTGAATAACAGTTTGCTAAGTCTTAGTATTTCCTTTTATTTTGTTCCTTCTACTGGGTATGCAGTGGGATCATATCATGATTTTAATTTACATTTCCTAGGTAGGAATTTGTAGATGTTTGTAGAAGTACCTATTCTAATTTCATGGTCCTTTTCCAAGAAGTGATGTTTAAAGAACGAATTGCAAGTATTCTAGATCAGATTTCCGCAACAGTGGAACTAATGACATTTTGGACTGGATAATCCTTTACGGAGGGGGGGCTAGCATGTGCATATTAAGATATTTAGCAATACAACTTGCAGTTGTGACAATCCAAAGCGTTTCCATACATTGCCAAATGTCTGTGGTTGGTGGAGAGTTGAACAGGTAGAAATCTTCTTTGGTTGAGAATCATAACTCAAGATCTCTTTGGCACATTCTTGGAGATGTGTTGTCTCTGCAAGGTCTCAGCAGTGATACCGCAATGGGAAATGTCTACATAGAGCAAGTTTGGCAACAAAGAAGGACATGACCCAGCAAAGCAGGGGAGCAAAGGATGATAGTCCCATCAGGACCTCTGTGTTTGCCAAAAATTCATTACAATACTTTAAGAATGTGTGGTTACCTTGCCACCACCATTCTAACTGAAAATCTGAGATTCTTCTGCATGCTATCTAACCGCACTGAATGAAAACACATTCATTGAGAAAGGTTCGAGCCAGCCAGGACCTGCTGATCAGTGAGAAGTTGGAAACGAAGCAGTTGAATTGGATTCCTTTTATTTCATAAATTGCAATATGAGAGGTCAGGCATGTTGCCAGAATATGTTTTTCTTCTTCATTTTGCTTATACTTTGAAACCAACATTTTTGAAAATCAGGACAGATGTGTGTGCCACTTAAATGTGCATGAGTGTTTGTGTGTGTAACAAGGGAGGGGAATAGGTACTAAGGTCCAGGTTAAACCAGAATGAGCATGTATGTGAATAACATTGTCCTCCATGGCTACAAAGTGTCCTGAGACCTCTAAAGCCAGAGACTGTAGATTTGAATCTTGGCTTTGCCACAAAAGTCTGGATCATTTCATTTTATATAAACTCCTTATATCCTTGTTTCCTTATCTATAAAACAGGGTTTACAAGACTAACCTCATAGGGTTAGTAACTCTGTAGTCTCATAGGGTTCTGGGAGGATTAACGAGTTCATTGTTTCAGGCACATCAGATGGTGTCTGGCAACAGCAGTGCTTATAAAAGTGGCCGCAGTGTGTTACAAAGCGGTTATGACAATTCTGTCAAGAAGATACTCTTACCTCACATTACAGAGAAGGGACTGGATACTGAGAGGTGAAGTTATTGTCTAAAGTGACACCTGTAGTTTCAGAGGGGTGTGTCTCAAACCCAGATGGCTTTCTCAGGCTTTCTGCCAATCAAGGTGCCTTGCTACGAATGCTCAGGCCTATGGCCATCTCAGCTACAAACTCTTACACTTCCTCCAGCCCCACATGAAATCCATAATAGATTCTCCAAAGACAAAACTCCACACTCCTTCCGCCTGTTTTGAAATTTACCTTTGAACATTAATATTTAATGACTTAAGATAAAAGAACTATCAATTTTAGTAACTGCATTTTATTATATATGCCATGAATATGGACATGCCATAAAAAACTAGGGAAGAATTCATGGAAATGAGGGAACCCACCAAATACAATGAATTAAACATTCCCTTCCTCCAGACACCTTAAGGTTTGCTACTGGGACTGTCACTGTTTTCTCGCATGAATCAAGCTCCACAAAGACATCTTTTCTGCAGATTTTTTGTAGGTGCTTTTTTGGCAGAGTTCTTTTGACATGGTGCAGTGGAGTGGGGACAGCACGATTAGCAAAGCAACTGAGGGAAAGGTGGCAGCAATGGCATTAAAAAACATGACTTTATTCTATGTGAATTTTGCAAGACAAACAGAATCTTTGAACCTGAAGATTTTTGAAAACCATTTGCAAGACATAATTATACTCCCATGGAAAGCATTTGACTTGGGCCAGGCTGCCACTGCAGAAAATCAATGGACCTTTGGATTGAATAAAGGCTGACAATAAGGCCTTATAAGTTAATTAAAGTCAGATTTATACTCCTAATGCAGCAGAGCATTCTGCTGACTTCCTAGGGCAATTCAGCTTTGTTACCCGTTCACTTGGCCGCACCAACCACCTTTTGCTCAACATTAAATCTGAGCTGTATGAAAGGAAAAATTAAACATGTGGAGGCTTTTGTGTTGGATCCTTTCGGAAAACCATGACAACTCTCCGCAGAAAAGAGATCCCATCAAGGTTAACAAGAGCTTTTGGTAACCCCAGGACTTCTGAGCTCTAGTTTGTAATCCGATCGCTTGCTTTTTAGAATCTAGATGTGTTTATCTCCACGCAGGCTTTATCCGTTTGTTTAATAAGAAAGAGGCCACTGTGGGTGACAGGAGGCAGAGAAGCGAAGCGCGCACTCCCTGTAAGGAGACTACAATCCTGCAGGCCTGAGGAAGGTGCCAAGTCTTAGGTCAGCCCTCAATGTGAATGAATTTCTATCCTCTGGGCCCAGGTCACCTCACCATGGCTGCTAGTCTCCATTCCCCATATCTAACCTAGTGACTGAAGCTTCTCTACACCACTCTGTGCAATACCTCCCGCAAGAAAGCATCCTGAAAGCCATTGTTCCTGAAGGAAATCTGCTCAGTTCCAGGCGACAGGAATACTTAGCCTTTCCTACCTCTTAGCTTTATAGATGGAATGAAGAAAGGGAGGAAGGGAGGGAGGGAAAGAGGAAGGAGGTGGGGGGAGGATTCCAATAGCCCATTCCTTTTGCCTCCTTACTTGGCTCACCCAATACAAGCCAGCACGAATCAATCACCCACACAAGTTTCAGGTGCAAGGTGTGATGGATGGCCAAGCCCTTGTCCATGGTGCCTGCAGTGTTTCCACCACCACGCATGCCTCACTTTGTATATGACTTAGATATCAATAGAAATTTCCTTCTAAACCATCTCACTTGTAGTTTTAAGTTTTAAGATTCTTAAAGACATCCCCAGAGAAAACTTATACATCAATGTCTAACATTCATCTCAAAATCCAATCGACCTTCTCTGATTTCTCCCAAAGCTGGATGTGGAAAAGACTGCCCCAGATTAAACGGCACACCTGTTGAGCCTTAGGGATTGCTTCTTTGAAAACGTCAGTAACGGCCATCACAATCATTGAATATGATCATGGCAGTCATTAAGCTTTGATAAATGTTATATTTGCCAGTTACCAGCTAAGATTTTAAATGTCTCCATTAATTTGTCTAACTCTTATGACCTCATGATACTAACAGTGTTCTAGAGTGCGCTAACTTAAACTCCTAACAGTGGAAGAAGATCAGTGACTCAACATCTTCATGAAACCTTGCTATTCTTACTCTCAAGCACTCTTGCAGAGGCCTAATTTGCACATCAAAGTTTTATTTTGCATGGTCTTGGTGAACCATGAGAATGAACATCTTTTCCTGTGTTCATTGGCTATTTGGGTACCATCCTTTTAGAAATGCTTATTCAAGTCTTCTGTATATGTTTCTATCGGGTTAGCTTTCCTTTTCCCACTGACTTTCAGCAATTCTTAAACATTATGCAACCACTTAGTAAGTTTTATGTGTTGTAAACACTTTCCCCCAGTACTGGTTTACTGAAGTTGTTTCACTAACCACATTTCCTATCTACCCCACTCATGCATACATTTGAGGAATAAAGAGTCAAGAAACATGCACATCCATTTAAATTTTTTGTTGTCAACTTCCTTTTATACAAAATGCAACTTCCTTTTATACAGTATAAAACCATTAAGAGTATAAGTCTTAGGGTGGGCGGTTGATTTGCTTAATGCATATGCTTTCTTAGTATTAAATCTTTGAATCACTCTAAGATACTTTATCCTCTTAAAAATCTATTAGTATGTTTTATAATAATGCCAAATGGAAAAGGTCAGGCTATCAACAAAAAATTACCTATCAACGTCTTTTTCAGAGCATACTGCTAATAGTTTATGAAACGTGAAAGAATGTAATACCAGGTCTCAGTAAGTAAATTCTGGACCATCTTCACCACAAAAATATATTTTAAATGTGAATTAACTCTCATCAAAGCCAAAATATTGAATTAAAAACCCTAAGCGCTAGAACTTTGTATATAGTGTGATCTCTATTGAAGGAGAGAGGGAAAAAGTAATGTAAATGTGAATTACCTTTGGACTTGAAGGTTAGAGGTCATTTTATTTTCTTCTTTTATTTTTATATGTTAATTGAATTTCAATTAGTTTAAATTTAATTCAATATAATTAATCATCATCATTAATGAATATTAACCAAAGAAAGAACAGTTGATATTATTCACTTTATAACATACTTGAAAACTCAGTCTCAGAGAATGTTTTATGGCAACATTTTAGGGTAGATCCATGGCCCAATTCTAAATGGACTATATCTTGTTAATAAGGTGAGATGGATAGTTTTATTCTTTTACAGATGCCATATTTCATTCTGTTCGGTGAACAATGTGGCGAGTAAGGAAAGAATTACTTTCCATGTAGTAGCCTTCCACTAGCCTTTGTCTTATTAATACCAGCTCAAAGGGTTGTTGAATGAACACAAGGTAACTTAAAGTAATTAGCTAAAGAACATAGGCCAAAACATTATCTGAAAAAATACTAGCAATTAGATCTCAGTGGCCAAGGTGTTTTGTCAATGCTGATCAAATTTACCAGGTGGTGGTTAAACATCGTTCTTGTCTACCTTTGAGTGTACATACAGCTTTGGGCAGTCAGAGGCATCAGCATTGTTATATATTCCAATCTTCTGCATCTGTGTTTAACTCAGTTTGTTTAGATAGCTTGCCAAAATAACTAGTTCAAGAGTAAATGACATAACCAAGGAATGAAAGGTTTGTTTAACATTATGAAATTGATTAATACCTCTTATTAATTAGTCAAATATCAACAACCACAAACCTAAAGTTTATCCAAATAGAAAATGAAAAATTATTTCATCACATTTAGTATCTATCCTGGATGGAAAATATTAATAACAAAAGTGGAAGGATATTATTTAATATATAAAAGAATTATTATCACCTACCATTAAGCAGCATCATTCTTAAGGTTATACAACTATGTCATGTCAGTTGGACATGTAAATTCAATGAAACAACTAGCCTTCATTAAACTTGTTTTGGAAGTCCAGGTTAGTAAAACAAAAATATGGCATAGAAATATAAGTATTACATATTGCAAAGGAAAAAGATAAAGACTGTATTTTTATTTTCAGATGATTTGTCGGTTTTATTAGAGATTCCAAATAAATTATTCAGTAAGTCGAGGGGAAAACTTAATCTTGATAAATAATCATGAATAAGACTGGATAAAATATTTTAGTCACACCAGTACTGAAAAAATAACACCTTAAATTATCTAGGATGTTAACACTAAGTCCTGTTATAGTTTTATATAATCATAATACATATCTGAAGGCAAACTACAATCATCATATTAGATATGATCAAGCTTCTGAATGATAAAATCATTAAAAATAACATATTTGTTATTTTTTGAAGTTTTAAAATACAAATTTCAATGATTTTTGACAATATCTGGAGGCCATAGAAAAACTAAGCCTGAAAAAAGGAGGAACATATAGTAAATATTTTTAATGCAAAAAGAATTTAGAATGAAAGATCTCTCCAAGTTGAATATGCTAGAGTAATTTATACTAAATTATTATATTAATACTTATACCTACTCAGGCAGATTAGAAGAACTAAACAGATCAACAAGATTCACTGCACAGTGAATCAATAATTATATATATATAATATATATATTATATATATATATGCCAATGCACAGTGGTCAATAATTTTGTCAAGTATTTTTCCAGTTGCTGAAAAGATGGTGTTTGATATGACAGAGTCGCTATCTTCCTCTAATTCATATAACGGAGTAAAAAACTCAGTTAGAATAATAAGTAACGCAATGATAAGAACCGTGGAGAACATAAAGGAAGGACCAGACAGTGACTGGGGTGTAGTCTGGGGCAGTCTTTCCTGGATGCCCCTTTAAGGAGATAATATCTGGGCATCTAGACAGAAAGATGAGTAAGAAATGATCTGGACAGAAGAAAGGTGGAGGTTGAGGAAGCTGGAGGAGACAGTGAGGAAGCCGGGAGGAAGGGAGGTTGGAGAGAAAGACAAGGGCCAGCTTTGGCAGAGCTGACCAAGGTAGCTGCACCATTTGCTATACAAATGGCAAAGCCTTTTGAAAAAGGAAAAACTGGCACTACTTATAAAAGACAGTCAACTCAGCAAGCCCATGTATGGAATGGAATATAGTCTAGGAAATTTATTTTCTCCGATGTCCTATAGGGATCATTTTAAACATGTCCAGCCTCCAAATCTCCTGATCCCGTCTCCTGCTCCTATCAAACTCTTCCCTCCAGAAAGATGAGCTAACCCACTTTAAGAAAGAATAGTATGCCACCTAAAATTCCTAAAGATCTGCGTTCTGACCCAATATCTTGTCTTCACACCCATCCTGACCTCCTCCCTTCCTTCCTCTGTGGGGTGGCGTCTACTGTCGGGAGCCATCAGACAAGATGGCCCCTAGTGGTGAGTTACGGCCCTAATTGCCTGAGTTGCCCATATAAGGTTAGGGTCCGATAAGGACGGCCTTGGACCTTTGTTTTCCCTTTCCATGTACATTCTTTCCAAACTGAGGTCAGCGGGACCATCCCATTATTTCCCGTGTTGTGCTCTCATTGGATCCCCGACCTCGGACCACCCTACATTATCTAATGTTACCTCCCCGTGACTTTCACCCTATTTATGCTCTTCCCCTGGGAACAATAAACGAGACTTGATCAGACCTCTTGACTTGTCTCCACTCTCTCGCGTACCCCTATCCCTTGCTCCCTGCTTCCTCCTCAGGTACCGCGTTGATCTGGACTCGCGGGCCGAGTCAGTCTACCTCTAAGCCTACTCTCTCCAGTCGCCTCTAAATTTTCTCCTTCCTCCTCTGGAACCTCATTCAATTATTTCCCTTTCGTGTGATCTGCCATTTCTATTTCTCTGCCAATGCCCTTCCTTTGATAATTCAACCCACTCAAAAATCATCTTTCTTTGAAGAAGCAAGACAAAAACTTTCCCCTCCTTGCTCCTGTCCCACTTCGGTACTTTTCCCCTCAAAGTATCATGTACTAATATCTCACTTTTTCCTTCTCCATAGTCGCCGCCATCTTGCCTCTTGCTTCCACTGTGACATTGGAAACGCTTGTGAAAATACTAGAAATGTTCTCATTGTTACTGCCTTATATTTACACACAACATTTGCTGTGTTCTTCTGGGATGTGCTTCAGGGCATGGCTTCACTCCTAAGGAGCAGTGAAACCACCAAGGAAAGATAAAATGTGGGTCCTGTGCACATTTTATCTTCTCTCTAATGAGACCTTCTTTATATTGCACTATTTCGGGTGGAAGTATTATAAGCCACTTTAAAAATAACGTTTGCAAGACCTTAGCTTGGATTCATTCCACATGTAAATCCTAGAAAAATAAAAAACACAGGAGTCCAGGTAATGTGTCAACAAGCAAACAACCTGTGGTTTGAAAAGGAAGACTGCTGAGTGCACAGCTCGAGGACTTGCTGGTTCCAGGGGACGAAGGGGGAAAACCTCAGAGACGTAACTGGGCACGAGGAGGCGGAGACTGTGCACGCCAAATGAGAAGAGACAACATGTAAGAGACCCAGGAACGCTGAAGACCCGCCCTGGGTTTTCATAATTTGGTCCAACGATCTTCCCGAAGCTGGGCTGTGCATGTACTCCATGTTTTCTTTGGGATTGACATGCCTTTGTTTTTATCTAACTGAAGACCATATCGTTTCAAATCTGATATTGCAAATACCCTCTTTTATGAAATGGAAAGCCAAAAAAAGTACTCACCCAGGCAAGAGATGCCACCTTGTATTCACTGTGATACATCAAGTACCCTAACACGTCCAGCCTGCCAAGCGCAGGAGAAAGTACATACAGTAAAATTATACAGACTTGCAAAATTTCTGATTTGAATTCAGGGTATTAATAGCAGAAGGAATGTTCTTCTGGGAGTAATCTAAGTGTTATATTTACCTTTGGTTTGAGAATATTTGCAGTGAGGAATTTCAAATGCAAATATTTTAAAAGCATAGCATGCTCGTAGAGAGACACTGTGGGCACTTCTGTTTTCCTTAGAAAAAAGGTTTTTCTTGACTTTTTATTGGAATCCTAATGAGACCATAATTACGACAGCAAAAGGAGGGAAATGCAGCTGTTAAAAGTTTGGTGTTACTGTATATATAGTCCCTGCACTAAATAAATTTTTTTTTTTTAAGTTAGAGGCTATTCAAGGGAGGAACAAAATGATGATTTAGCAAAGTTAATCTTGAACACATCTTCATATGCATGGCTTTTTTTTCTATGCATGTTTTTTGAGAGTTGACAATCATGGTTCCTATTACACACACACACACACACACACACACACACACACATTTAAATCAGAGGAAAATGTAAAACACTTTAAAAGATTCACTTTGTTTTTTTCCCTTCTAATCAACATTCAAACTCCCCATAGTTAAGGGTTAATCATTATGAAAGTGATCTCCAAAGGAAAACATTTCAAACATTTTTCTACACTATATCCTTATTTTGAAGTTCTGGATTTCGGTGCATGGGAGATTGTGATTACAGGGATTTTCACCCTCTGGTTTCAAGCAGGCATTTAACTAAATGGCTTCCAAAATGGTACCCAAAATCTTCTGGTCATGGCCCACTTTGTGACTTAAGAAAAAAAAAATGCTTTTTACAGACTAAAGAGAATGACCTGAGGCATCAAGGAAGACAGGACTTCACAAGACAGACAGGAAGGGCTGACCTCATCCTGACTCAGAGTAAAGATGAGACTCTTAGAGAAAACATGTTTACCGATAAGCCTAGTGCTGGATGAGTCCCCCACCCCCAGACTACATCCTTCTGGGCCATAAAAGGGAGAGCAGAGATTGCTTCTTTGATTAAAAAAGGGCAGAAATGAAAAACTGCTCAACATCACTTATAATCAAGGAAATGCAAATCAAAACCACTATGAGATACCACCTCACCCCTGAGAGGATGGCACACATTACAAATATAGGTAACAACAAATGCTGGAAAGGATGTGGAGAAAAAGGAACTCTTCTACACTGCTGGTGGGAATGTGAACTGGTCCAACCACTATGGAAAGCTGTATGGAGATTCCTCAAACTGCTATGGAGCTTCCATACGACCCAGCAATACCACTTTTGGGAATCTACCCAAAGGACACAAAAACACTAATCCGAAAGGATACATGCACCCGTATGTTCACTGCGCCACTGTTTACAATAGCAAAGGTATGGAAGCAACCCAGATGTCCAAAAATAGATGACTGGATCAAGAAGATGTGGTACATATACACAATGGAATACTATTCAGCATTCAAAGAAGATAAACACATGCAATTTGCAGCAACATGGATGGAATTAGAGGGGATCATACTCAGCGAAACAAGCCAGAAAGAAAGAGAAAAATATCGAATGGTTTCGCTTATAACAGGACTATAGGGAAACCAAATAGGAGAGAGACACTTGGCGGGGGGGTGGAGGGGGAGGATAAGGGCACAAAATGGAGTAGAAAAGAACAAAAGGGACCACAGAGACGGATCATGGGTGAATTGGTGGTGGGTTACCCAAGGGGAATACAAAATGTAAAAG
>PVIJ01012868.1:0-47663 GCA_004024925.1 Scalopus aquaticus
AAAAAAAAAAAAAAAAAAAAAAAAAAAAAAAGAAAACTACAGACCAATCTCCCTAATGAATACTGATGAAAAAATATTTAACAAAATCTTGGCCAATAGGATCCAACAATGCATCCATAATATAATACACCACGGCCAAGTGGGATTTATTCCAGTGACACAAGGATGGTTCAACATCCGAAAATCAATCAATGTAATCCAACACATCAATAAAACGAAAAATAAAGACCATATGATCATATCAATAGACGCTGAGAAAGCATTTGACAAAGTGCAACACCCATTCATGATAAAAGCCCTTGAAATCCTTGGGATAAAAGGAACATACCTCAAAATAATAAAAGCCATATACGACAAACCCACGGCCAATATTATCCTCAATAGTGAGAAGCTGAAGGCCTTTCCCCTAAGATCAGGAACAAGGCAAGGATGTCCACTCTCACCATTAATTTTCAATATAATACTGGAAGTCCTAGCCAGAGCAATTACATAAGAGAAAGACATTCAAGGGATCCAAATAGGAAAAGAAGAAATTAAACTGTCTCCATTTGCAGATGATATGATAATATATATACAAAACCCTAAAAACTCCATAGAAAAACTACTCAAAATAATAGACCAGTTCAGTACAGTAGCAGGATCCAAAATCAATGCACAAAAATCAGTAGCCTTCCTATATGCAAACACCCAATCTGAAGAAGAAATTAAGAAATCCATCCCCTTCAAAATCGAAACAAAAAAAATCAAATATCTGGGAATAAATCTAACAAAAGACATAAAGGACTTATACAAAGAAAACTACAAAACTCTATTGAAAGAAATAGAAGAAGACACAAGAAGATGGAAAGGCATCCCCTGCTCATGGATTGGAAGGATTAACATTATCAAGATGGCAATCCTACCAAAAGCAATTTACAGATTCAATGCTATTCCAATAAAAATCTCAATGACATTCTTCAAAGAAATAGATCAACTACTGATGAAATTCATATGGAACCACAAAAAACCTTGCATAGCTAAAGCCCTCCTAACTAAAAAGAAAGAAAACGGAGGAATTTCACTCCCTGATTTCATACTATATTACAAAGCCATAATAATTAAAACAGCATGGTACTGGAACAATAACAGACAGAAAGACCAATGGAACCGAATAGAATACCCAGAATTAAAGCCACATATCTATGAACAACTAATCTTTGACAAAGGAGCAAAGAAAATGCAGTGGAACAAGGACACTCTGTCCATTAAATGGTGCTGAGAAAACTGGACAGCCACATGCCAAAAAATGAAGCTAGACTACTACCTCACACCCTGCAGAAAAGTAAACTCAAAATGGATAAAAAGCCTGGATGTAAGACCTGAAACCATAAAATGTATAGAAGAATATATAGGCAAAACTCTACATGACATACATCTCAGCAAAATCTTGAAAGACACATCCCTCAAAGCAAAGGAAGTGAAAGACAAGATAAACAGATGGGATTACATCAAAATAAAAAGCTTCTGTACAGCAAAAGAGACATTAACTAAAACTAACAGACACCCTACCAACTGGGAAAAGATCTTTTCACACAATACATCTGATAAAGGACTGATAGCAAAAATTTACAAGGAACTCACACAACTCAACAAAAACAAAGCCAATAACCCAGTCAAAAAATGGGCAGAAGAGCTCAAAAGGCACTTCTCCAAAGAAGAAAAGCAAATGGCTAACAGATACATGAAAACATTCTCATCATCACTTACAATCAAGGAAATGCAAATCAAAACCACTATGAGATACCACCTCACACCTGAGAGGATGGCACACATTAAAAATACAGGCAACAACAAATGCTGGAAAGAATGTGGAGAAAAAGGAACTCTTCTGCACTGCTGGTGGGAATGTGAACTGGTCCAACCACTATGGAAAGCTGTGTGGCGATTCCTCAAACTGCTAAACATGGAGCTTCTACATGACCCAGCAATCCCACTTTTGGGAATTTACCCAAAGGACACAAAAACACTAATCCGAAAGGATACATGCTCCCGTGTGTTCACTGCGGCACTGTTCACAATAGCAAAGGTATTGGAAGCAACCCAGATGTCCAAAAATAGATGATTGGATCAAGAAGATGTGGTACATATACACAATGGAATACTATTCAGCATTCAAAGAAGATAAATGCATGCAATTTACAGCGCCATGGATGGAATTAGAGGGAATCATACTAAGTGAAATAAGCCAGAAAGAAAGAGAAAAATTTCGAATGGTTTCACTTATAACAGGACTATACGGGAACCAAATAGGAGAGAGAGAGAGAGACAATCAGTGGGGGGGGGGGGGTGCAGGGGGAGGGAAGGAAAAGGGCACAAAATGGAATAGAAAAGAACACAAGGGACCATGGAGATGGATCACGGGTGAATTGGTGGTGGGCTACCCAAGGGAAATACAAAATGTAAAAGAAATAAATAATAAAAATATATATTAAAAAATGATTTTTTACTACATACTTATTAATTCACTGCATATATTAATTACTGCTTTACCTATGAAGTTTTTTATTAGTATTTTCTGTTCTGTTTCTAAAAATGCTGATTCAAAATTCTAATACATTTCTAGACAAATACTCATTCCAGAGAAAGAAATGTAGAACATCCAGTTCAGAAAGGAAGTTTTACAATTGTCTCTATTTGCAAGTGGCATGATTTATATGTAGAAAACTTAAAACCTCCATCCCAAATTGCTAGAACTAATAAATGAATCCTGTAAAAATTTCACAATACAGAATCAACACACGGTTCGATCTCTACACCCTAAATATGAAGAATTACAAAGAGTGATTAAGGAAAGATACCCCATGCACTACAGAATCAAAAACAATAAAACAGTTAGGAATAAATTTAACCAAGTAGGCTAAAAATCTGTGCACTGAAAACTAAGACATTTACGAAAAAACTCAAGAAGAAGCAAATAAATGGAAAGATACTGTGAACTCATGTGTTACAAGAATTAATATTTCTTAAATGTTGCAATAACAAAGCATATATTGTCACCTGGAATGGTGGTGGCACAATGACAAATACCTGGGTATTAGTACTTGGCTATGAGTTAAAATTGGAAGAATTTTGAAGAACCTGATAAGAAAAGAATAGACTGTCTTTATGAGACTTTCCAGAAATATCAATTTTAATGATTCTGCAAGGGAGGATTCAGAAAAACTCAGTAGCATGATAAAAAATGCCTAAAGCACCTTGAAGAAAAGCATAATAATTGTGAACTTTGTTTTAGTAGAAATGTGGAAGTTAAAGATGTAACAACAGAAGGAAATGAAGAACATGTTATACTGGATTGACGGAAAATGGATCTTTGTGACAAATCCTCAGAATACTTGGTATAATTGTCTTGCAGCTGCCAAATCTCTAAATATTAAAATAAAATACTTAGTTGAGGAAATTCCTAAACAATTTGTTGAGCACATGGACTAGTTTCTTCTGTTTATAGTAAAATTTGATATGAAAAAGATAAATTGTGGAAAATATTTTAAATAAAATAGGATAAGGATTAAAATTTGAAATTCTCAGTCTACTTCGGATTCTAAAAGTTGCTAAAATTGAGAGACCTCAGTGTCCGGAAAGTACTCTCTATGTAAAAAAATAACGAGTGTGTTTCTAACAATGGTGGTTTGTTAATAACACATTCAAAAACAATAAAAATATACAGTTCTCAGTCATATAAAGGTTTTTGAAAAGATTCAATGAATGATTCACAGATCCATTAGTTATCACTACAGAATAAGTATTAGAGGTATAATTACCTACAGTGACTGTGGAAGCACCTCTTGTCTAGTAACATACATACACTCATGCATACACGTCTATACCCATACACAACACTGTGTAACAAAATAAAACATAACATTACAAAACATACTAGGGAGACTCAAATTGTGCCAGCAGAATCACTGCCAACGTACAGTAAAGGAAGCTGAGAGAAGATAAAATAAGACTGATGGACCTCTACAATTCTGCATGCAAGTAACAGGAAATTAAAACTATTCAGGGGAAACACATGCTATCATTGATGAAAAAGGAGGAATAATTCAGACAAAGGAAGCAAGAATAGAAGAGGATTATTTCCAGGCCTTGAAACCAATAGAGTTTGTTCAACAGTATTTTTAAATTGTTTTAGATTGGTAATTCCATTTGTCTTTCATTTTCTTTCATTTTGAATAGGAATACCTATGTCTGTGATTCTATGTTTACATCACCTTTGCATTCTATTACCAAATCATTTGTCACTTGAGTTTCATAGGTTTGCAGATAGGGAGGAATTATGCTGTCTGGTTTATATCCTGAGTCTCATCTATCCACAATTATGATGATAGAGGTTATGAAATTTAATCTGATGAGATTTTGAATGCTGATGATATTGTAATAAGTTGTGACATCTGTGCACTTTGGAATGAGATGAGCTAATTTTTTATGTGAGATAGTGATAAATATTTTGGGGCAAAAAGATGGTTTTAGCCCAAGACCCATTTTGAGTTTCTTAACTGCAGAACGCTAAAATACTTTTGCATTGATTTTAGCCAAATGTAAATTTTTAGTATCAGCCATTTTTAGTAGAAAATTTTTATACACAGCCTGACCTACAGCTAGGGATGGGGCACAACATGTAGGTTCTAGTAAGTACATTTTTTTTGATACTTCAATTTGAAGGTAAGCAAGGTGAAAAGATGAGAGGTGCAGAACCCATTTTGTAGTGAAGTGAATAGGACACTTTGGCCTTCAGAAGTAGAAGTGATAAAAGCTATGGGTCTGAGTGAGGTAGTGTATATGCCCATTTCTGTGCTATTGTGAGCTGGATGGAGGTGATTGTGACATGGTTCTCGCCATACAGCCATTAAAGTCCCAAAGTCCAATTTGCTATCTGCCTTAGAGATTCCCTCCTACCCAATATATATGGAAAGTGATCTTTTTTGATGTGTTTAACTACTTTGTGTGTGTGTGTGTGTGTGTGTGTGTGTGTGTGTGTTTCCAATTAAGAATTATGACATACTCAATTTATCTAGGCAGAAGCTTCATTGAATTTTTGAGAAGGAAATTGTATTTTGGGATCAATGAAGAAATAAATACTAAAGAACTGGTGAAACAGGGTAGAGAACACTTTGTTTAATAATCTGTGCCCTTCTGTTACTAACTCCTGAGACAAGGAATGTGCCAAATCAGTGTTGCAGTGAATGAACTAGGACCTTTATTTCCTCTCTGGGCAAATGAAATGCTAATTATCTTGGTGTTTTAAATTCAAGCAGCTTATTCTTTTATTCACATGTGGGAATTCAGGCATGTAGGAAATCCTCTATAGTTTATAAAAAGAAAAAACATATTAATGTCCATTTAAAAAAGTTGTAGGCAACAGAATTATTTTCTCTTACAAAACTTCAATGATATATATTATTTTCCCATAAATTTATGTAACCATTATTTATTTGCAACTAATAATTATTGAACATATAGTATTTGCTTGTCTCTATCTTCTAAGAAATTTATACATAGAGGAAAAGGCAAATAAAATGAAATGACATGGAATGAATGATAACTGATATTTAAGAAGCACAGAATAATGTATGATTGAATCTGCCTCAGAGACATGGAAACGCTGCACATCAAAGGTGATATTTGATATTGGCCTTACTGAATAAAGAAAGTAAAAGAAAAAGTACCAATAGCATATATTCCTGATATAGAAATTGACATGAGTAAAGTCAAAAAGAGAATAGGTATAATAAATTCATAAATAATTTGCAGACCAATATGGATGAAGTAAAGACTATGTATATTGATGTTTATGGGTGTGTTGGGGTTGATTTGGGTGAAACATATCTAAACAGGTCTATTAGAATAAGGTCGGAGAATAACTTGAATCTTATGCAACGATATTCACATTTAAAATACTGAATCTTATGAGTAAAAAGACAGAATGTGTCTGGTGGCAATATGGTGAAAATATTGAAGAGGAGACAAAATAAAAGTGCAGGGGAAAAACTATATCATAAAGCATTATCCCTACTTAGAAACTATAAACTACTAAAACTATACATTCACTGGAAAAGAAAAAAATTAAAATTATTGGATGTGATCAACTCAGTAGAGAAAGTTCCTGGGGGATAACTTAGTGATGGCATACTAGAGTTAGCACATTTAATTGGTGGAGCTACTTGCAACATTTTGACACCCAAAGAGAATAACTCAGTCCCACATATTGTTTGCATTCAGTGACTCCAGCACTCTCTTGAAAATTTCTGAGCATTTTTAAGGGTTGTTTTTATGTATGCTATGGCATATTTTTAATCTTTCCAGGATATGTTAGCTCTGGAGTCCTCTTTATACAACATTGGTGAGATCATTATGACTTCTTCACGTTTCTATATTCTGTTTCAGACAAAAATTAGACTCATTCTATTCCTCACTATTATTTAGCACTGTTAAAACAAATAATACACCGATCTATGTTTCCAACAAACCACAAAAAACATGTATGTCTATGAACTGATCATTAGTCAGAAAAAAATCCTTAACACTGCAGTTCCATTAGCCATAAACACTTACAGTCAATCCGCCATTATGACCAAATACTACCCAGAACCACATTCCCTTTTCCATTTCTTACCTTGCCATTTCAGTGCCCTCCAAATTGTGGCCCCGTGCTTTTCCCATGGAAACAAAGGAGTACCTTAAAATTAAACTCAGACACAATTCTGAAGCAGATACATTATAAAAGTAATTTTTCACATCTCAGTTTGAAATACTTGCATTTATCAATTTCCAGAATACCAAAAGGCAGAGAGGATGAGCTATAACTTGATTCCCCATCTGTGAGAAAGCCAGAGCTTTCACTGAATTTAATACTCTAAGAACAGAGACAGAGTAGGATAAATAAGGATTACTGATCATATTTTCATAAAATGAGAAAATGTTTCTGAATGTTTTTAAAAAGACATTTCAGTGCCCAGAATTTAGAGACAGTCAAATCTAGTTTAAATCCTCCCCTACTTAATAGAGAGGTGGAAGGAAATCATAGGTAAATAATGACAAGCTGTTTCATCTCTTGCCTCATGGACTACCACTTGGAGATAAGCAGTTGGTTAAAAATACAAGTGAAAAGATGAATGATGGTAAGCTCTTATACATTTGGTAGTCACTGATATACACACAAAATAAGAAACAGAAAAAGCAGTCAAATTCATGAAGTCAAGGGCAGGAATAGTACAGCATCAGAAATGAAGAAAACTGAAATACAAGATTATTAGCCAAGAAACACTAGAAAATTAAAGTGACTTAGAATGAGGATTCAGAACAACATAAGACATAATAGAACAAATAAATTCAAGCAGAAGATATTTTTGAGAAATGATACATGATGCAAATACACTAGAAAGTTTTGAAATGATAGGGACAGAGAATTGCAATTATGCTTGACAATTAAAAACCATTGACACTCTTAGCCAAAATGCAGTGTGGAGTGGACATTGAACAGATAAATCAAACAAAAAAAGTTAGACAACCAAGAAATATTACTAGAAGGGAGAGAATGAGTGATGAACTCATTAAGACATCTTTATGGGGGCATCCCTATTAGTTCAAGGGGTTAAGTCTCAGCACTACGAAGCTATCAGCAGCCACTGTAGCACGAGTTCAATCCCTGGCCAGGAAGCTAGCCCACATAGCACAGCAGACCTCTCCTGTCTAGCCCACTGCTCTCCTCAGCAGTGTATTTGAGTAGATTCACCTGTTCTGCTCCCCACTCTGTGTCTGGTGAATCCTCTTACCACATCCCACACATCTGGCCTACACTTCAGCTCTTGCATGCATAAACAAATCAAATAAATCTTAAAAAAGACATCTTTATGAAGGGGTGCAGATTATTCTTTGGACCATATTCGGGGATGAAATTTTCACCTAGAAAAAAATTACTTCACATCTCTGCATTTAACAAATCAAAATGACTCTTTAAAGGAGGGGTTTCATAACTAAATAGAAAAGATTAATTAAAGTTTATTGCAAAATGCAGAATAAAATTACAGTAGAAGATTGGGTTAAAAATTGAAGATGCATCACCTAATAGATATTTCATATATTCACAAGACATTTCAAAGTTCTTTTTTTTTTTTAATTTATGCATACAAGCTGGGGTACAGGCCAGAGGCATGAGGCAGCAAGAGGGTTTACCAGAGACAAAGTGGGGGATAGAACAGGCAGATCGATGGAAACACACTGCTGAGGGGAACAGTGGGCCAGGCAAGAGAGGTCTGCCACACCATATGGGAATTTCCAGGGAGTTGAACTCACCTCGCTCCTGTGGACAGCTCCAGAGTGCAGCGCTTAACCGCTGCGCCACCAGGGAGGCCCCAACAAAGTTCTATTAAATGGATCTCTATATTAACGTAAAAAAAACATTAGCAGAAATGCCCTGATGTTTATAATAGCTTACTTGAGAAGGTATAATGACCAGGAAGATATCCTAAGCAATGTATTAAGAAAATGAAGTAACATCTAATATTTAAAATAAACTAACTCTCTCATTTTTTAATTGATATATACTTAGTTTTGAAATTATCAGGTAACATAAAACAGGAGAAGCAGGAATTGATTATAATCCTCCTAATTGAAAAATAAAGATAAAAGAAGACTAAGAAGTCACTAGTAGAAATATTACTGGCAATTAATATTCCTCTCATGATCCTATGAACTCATCTGAGTACTTTTTAATAGCTAGAGTCTTAGAACATCTAAATGGAAATAGAGAACTTATCATTTTGACATGGGGGACTTTTCGTTAGAAACAGGTTACTGACAGAAGACTCCTTCCCTGAAGAGCTTTAAAAATAAGGCAGACATTTATCTAAGAGGATTTCATTTTCCCAAGACAAACAGGTAGGAATGAGACGATTTCTTAATACTCCTTGCACGTTCTTATTTCCTCTTTTGTAAGAAAAGACAGGATTTGATAAGAGAGATAAAAGCTGAAAGATATCTATGAACTACATCCATATAGACACAAGAAAATACTTAGTAAGAAACTGTTATCTGTGAGAATATATAAATGGAGAAATTCTATAAAGTTGCATTTCTTTATTTGTCAATACATTCAAATAAAGATGTTTTAAAAGTAATTAAAATGTAATCTGTAAACTCACAGTTGGTTCAAATATATCCTTTCACTGGGAAAAATCATGCACAGGGTATCTTTTAGTGGAAAGGTTTTATTCTGAGGCCATGTAATCAATGCTGCAATTACCCAGGGATAGAATAGAGAAGATTTTGTTGGTAAAAGGCATGTATAGAATGAAGAATGGATAAGAGAGAAGAGCTGATTCATTAAGGAAGATGATTAAAAATCCAAGCTGCTGAATCAAAATATATTCAAAAACTTGTAACTGAAGAGGTGAGAAAATAAAACACAACGAAAAGAAATTAAATTTGGAAATACAATCTATTACTATTTAGAGCACAATGATGTACAATAAATGTTTATAAAATATGTATATGAATGCATATGTCCCTCTTCATATAAGTGCATATGCTAAAATTTACGAAGATTTTGATTACCAATAAATGAGGTGAATTTTTGTTTTATTTGTTTTTACTAATACTTTTATATCTAAAGCTAACAGGAATCAGTGATTTCAAAAGAGTCAAATATGAATATTCAATGAGATAATCCTTAGAGATCTGTCACATGGTTTTCAGTTCTTTTCCTGTCTTTTTAAATGCATCATACCCCACTTTGTAGTGATACTACAAAGATGTCATCAGTAACATCTCTGGTGGCACTACAAGTTTTATAAGTGCAGAATTAAGAATTTAATTTTAGTTGGAAACAATTCATAACCTGTTAGGAAAATATAATTATACCAAAACATCTACAGAGACCTTTGTGACTGATATGTCTCAGAATACATATGCTGTTATACTTTTCTTTTATAATCCAAAGAATGAGTCAATGATTACAGTAACATTACTAAATTCATAATTGGTATGCAGGAAAAGGCACACAGCGGGTATCTGCTGCAAGGTCAGTTGAGTCAAAGAGAAGCATATTATGGAGAAGTTAAATGTATTAAGGGATTGACATGTCTTAGTAATGAGGAATGATTTTATTAATCTCTCCATTACAGTAAGCAGAAAGTTCAGTCACATAATCTACATGAGTTGTTTTGGGATTTTGTTGAAAATGTGATCTTTTTTTCCTTCCTCTCATTTTATTTATGACTTTAATTTTCAGAGTCATTTGGGAGGAACAGTAAAGAGAATCTTATCTTTCCACTTATTTGTTAGTAGGAATATGGTTAATGCAAGATTAAGCCTATCTCCCTTGGACTCAAGATATCATAGTGATAGGATATAAATTCTACTATTATTTAAATATGAGACAAAAATCTTTTTCATTGAGATCTCTAAAAGAATATACATGATTACTAGAGAGCCACTGATTAAGCCACTGTGCCATGTTAAAGATGTTCTAATCAAGGATAATCACATTGTTCACCTATTCAAATGTGGCATATACTCATGGGAGAGAGGGTTCTCTGAAATTGTAAGTCAACATTTATTTTGAACATAAAATAATGCATGTTAAACAGATCTTTGATAATGAGAACTTGTGGATAGAAAAGTCTAGAATCTATAAATTGGGTCTAATGAATGATTATGGCATAAAGTATGAACTGGGATATAGCATTCATTTACATTTGGGCTATCTAATACGGTGAGATAATGTCAAAATAATGACTGCATTCATCACTGCAACTCCATTTCTATGATGCCACGGAGATGATATAAGTAAATGCAACTTCAGATAACATTTTAAATATATGCTTAGTAGCAATCATTTCCTTATTTTGAAATGTCTCCCTCCATATTTACACATGATTTTGATGGCACATTTTTGTGATTTGAACTTTTTATAATTAGCAAAATGTATCTGATTCCGAGGTAAAGATCACACCTCTGCAGATGCATGCTACCACACCACACCCACCACCAAGGCACCAACAGTCTCCCACTCTCGTTCATTGGGCCCCATCCTTACTTTGTTCTCCACCCTTCTCTTCCCTCTCTGGTAACTTCTGTTCTACAGACAGATTTCTGGATTTGTTATTGGTTTGGTTGGTCTGACCCTTTGTTTTATTTTTTATATTCAGCACATAATGTCAGCTTTTATTTTTTTCATCAAAATTTACCCTTGGAGGTCCATTTAGCTACTTTGGTTATCTCTACACTATTAAGTTTGACAATATTAGACATAATACATAAAAGTTTCTTACTGAGTAAAGGAGGGTCTCCATAAACTATCCAGAGCTGAAAAAAATTCCTTCCCTTCTTCCTTCTTCACTGAACCCAAAGTTCTAAACCAATTTACACACTTTATAGTTAGTTCATTATCATATTCATTGTTTTTCTGGCTCTCTCAATCTTGCTTATACTGTGTCTTCATAATTCTATGTAATCTTTCCACATATTCTAAACAAATGCTATATAGCTTTCATAAGCATGTCCATACAGCACTTCTCTCTGACCTTCTTTGATATTTCCTGGTGAATGCATTTTCAGCTGTTCTAATATATGTAGGGAAGGAAAGGTCAGCAGGGCAGTAGGATGCAATTAGTTCAACCAAAATAATTTAATGACAAGAAGCCTTGCCAAATAGCATTTAATTCAGTGAATTAAACATCCCCCAAAAGTGAATTTTACACCCCCTCAAATACATGAACATAGGAAATGCTTCATTATATCTTCTTATTTTTAATTATTAAACAAGGATGTTGCATTTTTTGATTTGTGCATCAAACATCTGCTGATTTGATATGAACTGAATCATGAACATATTGCATCTTAACTTCAGAAATTCCCAAACTCTTCTTTTTAGACAAGTACTTTACCAAGTATGCATGAGAATAAATGACAGTAATACAACCTTCTCAAAAGATTATAATGTCAACTACACAAAATAATCAGATTAAAGGGGCAGTTATTTTAACCATCTTGAAAGAAATTTGGCATTTACTTCTTAATATGTAATGTGGAAAAGCATCCGAAAGTAGCCAATTAAAAGTCTAACATTCATTGTTTTTGCCTTTTATAAATTAAGAGTTATTTGAAATACTTAGTGCTTAATCAAAAAATACGGGTATTTGTGATTGATATATGTATCAATAGCTATTTGAATTGACATTTTTCCTTTCTATTCAGCTATTTTTCTATTGGCAAGTTATTCTATAAACTATATATTTGACCTGGCTCCCAAATATCAGTGATTGTGTATATAACTTCGCAATGAAGTGTCAAATGTCTTTTTAGTATATTGTATTTAGGAAATATACTGTTAGTGATATAGTAACAACAGTATCATTTACTTTAGCAATACAAATAACATTTCTGTGGCTTAAAGTTGTTATAAAATAATCTCCAAAAAGAGTTTGATTTCATACATTTATTATATGTCTGAATACTTTCTTAATTTATAATTATTCAATTAAATAGTGTCTGAAAGAATATAAAAATCTGTCCAAGAAATAATTCAAAGGTCATCACTGAAACTATTGACTGTGGCTAACTTGGAAATAAATTAAACATTTTGATATTATCTATAACACTACCACCATATGAAGCCCTGAATTTCTGAGGGAAGATACATTAATAACTTGGGTATCTTTTAATTGAAACTGTATGCTTTTAAATTTTAATAATGCAATCTCCTTAAATTTAGCCTTCAAATATCCCTTTGCTTAAGGATGACGTTAAGGCTCCTTTCGCACTTCACTTAATATAACTTGGATAATGCTTTATGAAAAGGGTTAATCTAATTTTAATTAAGTTTATTTAATTTAGTTTCAAACCATTTTTAATAATTGAATATCTAATGGAAGTTAGAGCTGCAGAGAAGCAAATCATTTCTGCGACATGCAGTTTTTAATTGGAAATGATATAATGTTCATGAAATGAACTGTTGTTTGAGAGATGACATCAAATGCTGCATGAGACACATTTAAATCAGATTTCAAAGGTATTTTCTGCTTCCAGAGATCAAACTGAGTGGTTCCTAAGAAAATAATTGATTCAATTACAATATATCTAAATGATTAAAATTTTTGTTTAGAAAGAAACAAAGGGAGACAGATGAGGAGAAAGTCAAATGACCTAAATTGCTTAAAAATTAATAAGTGAAACTAGCATAATGCATTTAATCAATACATACTGTGAACTATGGTAATGAAAATTTTAAATTAAAATTTGTTAATGTTTAAATAAGGGTAGCAATTGCCAATTCAAATCAGTTTTCAACAAATACTTTTAAGTTCTAAACATACATATGTATTCAAACATCCTAAAAACAAATATTAACTTTTGATTCATCATAGTTCTTCTGTATGATTAAGCCTAATAACTGATATCTTAAGATTTAGAAAATTATTTTAGTGTAGTGGTTCTTCATATACAAATAAATTCTAATTAGTTGGCATTTGGTGAAGTCTACTAACAAGAATTCTGACATCTTTCTGGTTACTTTGCCGTAAGTGTTTAGTAGACAAAATTTACAGAATTTCTTTTTAAACATAAGGCATTTTGAGTTTCATGAAACACACTTATGTAACAAAAAGTGGATGCATTTATAAAAATGCAATTAATCGTTATCCCCACAAAATCAATAATCAGTGTCTTGACTTAAAGAATATCAAGAATATCTGTTATTCTATTCTAATCAATTTAATCATCTGATGAATAAATTATTTTTATTAACACAATTGCATTAGATATGTTGATGTTAAATATATTAAAACATTAAATATTTATGCACTAAATACGTTATTAATGCCATTATTATATTTATCTTTTACAATATTAACTGGAGAGTAAAGAAAAATCATAAATTTTCAAAGCAGTATTGGTGGTATTTGTCAAGTAAAAATATTTTTGTTTTTTTTTTAACAAATTTAGCCATAATTATCAAGGAAAATAATAATATTCACTCCAGCTGATTTCTGTCAGTGTTGATGGATATTAAAAAAGAGTTGGATACTTTAAATAAAAAAACAGTTTATACAGTATGATAGAAACTTAAACAAAATCTGTCATATATTTCAGAAAGGCTTATCATTTTTAGAAAAAGCATACTTGCTTAACCTGAAGAAACAGTGATCATTTTAGAAATTGTTTTTCTACTAACAAATAATATGCAATACTGTTATAATGCTGCTGTGATTTACAGTGGTTATTTATTTGCAATGCATACTTATTACAGTTTATATATACTTTAATTTTGGAATATAGAGAAAATACTACATGATGGGACTGTTATGATATTTCTGGAAGTATGCTATCATTTTAATATCAGTGAGTATTTTAAAACACCAAAGGTTATAGTTCTTAACTGAATTTTTTTAACCATATGAGATTTCATTCATTATTAAATAAAATCTTCCTAATTTATACATTAAAAGGATATTCTAAGAGGTTATATGACCTGTTAATGAAAAAAAGAACATAGTCAAATCAAGACAGAATAAACTCAAGTCCCGGAATCTCAGGTCATCGTTTCTTTCTTAACTATATTGCCTTTCTTAAAGAGATAGGGTGCCAATTAAAGCCTAGTAATTGATACAGAAACAAGAACATGATATGTTAAATCTTCTATTCAAGTTTAGAAAGTTAATTTTTACTGAGAAGAACACTAGATTTTGAATTTAATGTAATTTAAAGCTGAATTGTTATAACTCCTTCTTTTATTGATTTAGCTATATTTCTTCAATATGGTTAAAAGTTACTATTCCTACCGTGGGACTCGTCTCCATAAAAGAGTCAAATATGCTTTGCTCACTATGTCCAGAATAGGACTTTTCCAGGAAACATCACCTGCTATGTGGATCTCTTGTGGGCCTCAGGAACAATGGTTACCATTACTTAAAGTGCAGATTATTTTGAATTAAAAGCAAGGAAGTATCCGGAGACTGAGAAGTTCTCGTCCTTATCTTAGCATTTTGTGCTTCAACTGATCAAAGATACTATTACTCCTAACCTGTTGCCTTTTTCCTTAATTGAATTAATAACCACTGTTCCCTATTTTATCACTTTGAAGAATATAGTTTGCAGGAATCATGCAAGTTGAAGTTTATCTGTAGATGTCCTCTTTTTCGGAGAATTTCATCTTACTCTAAGGATAAAAATGAAATTCTTCCCTCCTAATCATGTGAAGTCAACCTCTTCTCCTTCCTTCGGGACTTACCTTTCTTTCTCCCTGGAATCAGGACCTACATAACACTGCAGCTGCTCCGCATGCACATTAAATTGAATTTTGCATTGCTAACCCATCGGGTGTTACTTGACTATTGATTCGGTCCAAGAAGAATCTGGATGGCTGGGGGTTTTGGACTGGCACTTCAATGCCACATAACAGACAAATGCTTACTAAATATACTGAAATTAGCTTTCGCTTTTTTCAAAAAATGAGACTGTACTTCCCAGAATGACAGGACTTCAATATATGTTTCAGCTGTTCTAAGTGGTACTGTAAAATGTCCTCGCAGCAGAGATCATATTAGAGATCTCCAAAATATGCAAACTAAAAGGACATTAAATTTTCTTGAGAGATAAATTTCAAATCCAAGTGACAGAAATATGCAGTATCACCAAAGTAAAGGAAATTTCCAAAAGGATTATTTAATGAATATTAAAAAATACAGTATTCACTCAATTATTTAATGAATATTTTAAAAAGCATGCGATAAACAAAGGCTGGCTGGTCACATAAATGAGTTAAAAGGTAAAGAAAAATATCGGACGGTTTCACTTATATGAGGAATATAGATGAACCAAATAAGGGAACAACAACAACAACAAGAGGAACCACAACAAAACAAGACAAAAACAGACAACCATAACTCAGGCTTTCCGCAGTGGAGGGGGCGGGAAAAGCACACGGGACTATGGTGAAAGGGCAGGGGTGAATTGCTGGTGGAAATTCTAAGGGGACTACACCTGAGAAAAGAAAGCAGACATTGTAAAAACAAAAAACAAACAATTTTAAAAAATTAAAAAAAAAAAAAACACTCTTCTTTCTACAAACAAAAAAAGGCAAATGGCCATCTTGTGAAGAGCCTATCGACAAAAGGAGGACTAAATTATATAAAGATAAAATATATGATGCCATAAAGTAACATATAACTTTAAGCAACCTAACTGCATTTAAATATCCAAAGTCAAGACTCACACAAGTAAAATCTTCATTGCAACCATCTTTCTATTACTCACAGATGAGAAGTAGAAATACATTTGGAGCCCGCATTATTGGTATAGTATTTCCTTTTCTATTGATGAAACTCAATATAACTTTATAATTATTATCTTTTTGACCAGTAGTTTTCCCTCAATCACATGGGTAAAATAACTCAAGCAAAACCAAGAGTATTTGACTTGCATTGAAGTTCACTATTATATTATTCAGGTGATCACGCTGATTTTAAAATAAATAGAAAATAATTTCACTACAAATAAAATATATTATTCTTCTCTAGGTAAATTAATATTAGAAATAATTTATGCTACTATTATTGAATTTTGCATTCAAATTTCTGAAGTTAAGCAGAAAAGTTGTCACTGAGAAATACACTAGAACTAATTCAAGCAATCCAAATATATACATTTAACCCTTTATATAAATATTTAAGCTATTTCAAGAATGATCTTTTGCTTCAAGAAAGGAATGCTCTGCTATATTGAAATATGTATTCATATGTTCCTGAATTTTAAAAATAGAATTTAACCAAACAAAATTAACAGAAATATAAGTAGTTTATCATAAAGATTAATCCTTATGACTAAATGTAAGTATTTTACTTTCTTCATAATCACTAATGATTAATATGCAGGAAGGAAATATATTAATGATTTGCATTAAAATTTATTCTCATATTATTTACAGTAATCCTTTCTAGTAAAAAAAGAAAAAAATCTACTTTTCATGTTGTGATAAAATCTTTTTCCCACATACAAACTTCCAGCTTAAATAGACCTGGATGAAAAAGTGGTCAATGAGCCAATCTGGCACAAAAAATGGTAGCTATTCAATCTTTCAACCATCTGGGCCTAACACAGTTCTTACTGAGTTTCTGTACCTTGAACCAAAGGGGACCAACTCACAGATTATAATTAACAGTGGGAAGAGTAGGCCAGAGTCCCTATGTTGCTCCCTATTCTGGGATATTGGCCATCAACCTAAAGGCCTGGCTTCTTCAACTAATCTTAAATTTAGAATTTCTAGCTTTTTATAGATACTGACATAGTTTAGTTTAAAAATATTTTGTATCTGAACTATCACTGCAATGTGCAATTATAACCTTCACACTTAGCCACGGTTGGTGTCATTTATTTTAAGAGTAAAATCCATAGATTTTGGCAGCCACAAGCAAACACTTAATACAGTAAAGATATTCTGGAGATGCAGCTTCATATATTCCAGAGCAGGTACTGGCTGGAGAACAATCTGGTCCATCCCTGCCATCTGTGCATATTATAATCCTCCTATGGATTACTCTTCAATTTTCTTTTTAATGTGACTTCAGCATGTGGCTCGTCCAACTTTTATGTCGATGGCAATATTTTACTGACAATTTCTCACACAAATCTGTTCATATTCATTTAGCCTTTATCTTACTTGTGAGGAAAAACAATTCATTAAGTATATACTATCCTTTTTATCCTATATACACAACTTTGACATACGTGTTCATACCAAACACACACACACAAACACACACCTATTTACATACACATTTATATATAAATGTATGTGTGTGTGTGTGTATATATATATATATGTACACACACACACACACACACACACAAACATTACATTAACCCTGAATTCTGAAATGGTGCAGGTTAACAGACTCTCATAGAAAATGTAATATGCTTTATATATGCAAATGTGCATTTTTTTAATTGTGGGTTTCATGTTTACTTTAAAAGTGACATTACGTAACTTACTTTCCTTTGAATTTAAAACACCAAATTTGATAAAATGCCAGAAAAAAAAATAAGATATCAGCAGTAATAATCATCTTTTCAAAGTTATAAGGTCTAAGAAATATGGTATTAATCAAATAACTTGCTTTTAACTTGCATTTCTATATCAGAGACAATATTTGTTAGGACTCAGTATCTGTAAGATTCAGTATGTGTCCAGATCATATACATTCGATTTGAAGTATGAGACCATAGATACCGAAGACAGTAAGCCTGGGTTTAAAACCCACAACTGCTTACTAGTTCTGGAACTTAGACAAGTTTCATCTCTGTGCTTCTAAGTCAAAAATGTACGAACTATAATAATAATGCCCAAGGGTTTTTTATAAGGATTAAAGACATTAAATGTTATGTCATCACAGCAGGTGTTTATTTGTATGTGACTAGTAAAAGTCATGGCTCTCATCGGTCCCTGTAGGGGAATGCTACCAGGAAGTCAGAATATCAGAGAATAGTATGAGACTGATGATATAAAACAAATTTTCCCCAAAGGAAAAAGGGTAGTTGTGATGCTGACAGAAGAGGAGAGTAGTCAGGCTGGAAAGAGACCGCAGGATGTGGTTCTGTCTCAAAAGTTCTGTTGACATCAAAATGTTATAAAATAAATAAAACTTGGCTCTCATTACTTGCAAACATAAGAGTATTTTCACAGGTAGAACTGACTTTAGTGCTTTGATCTATGTGTGTATGTCAATCATGTATTTCCAAATTTTAAGTTCTGAATATATATAGGTTAACTGTTCCCATCTTTAAAATAATAGACAATAATAATTATAAGAACCATCATGTTGAAAATAAATATTAGTGTGTTACTTTACAGTCAGATAACTGGATAACACCTTAAGCGGTGCCTATAATATTTAGCGACATTCGTAGATATTTTTTCTTCTTGTTTCCCTTAATCCTGGTTAAAGTCAACACACTTTTTGACATTTGCCTAATGTGCACTTTTCCTGATTTACATCTACCATATAAAACTTAAATTATTACTTTCTTGTGGATATTCAGTCTATGTGATTATGCACTTTCATTTGCAGTGAGCACTCCAGTTGTTTCTGGGTTATGCCTCTCCAATGACTGCGGGGAAATGAACTTGAAGTTGTGCCAGTATTTTACTGGTATAATTTTTAAAAGGCAACGCATTTGAGTAATAGGCACATGGCCATGAAACTAAATCTAATTAAAGCCTTGTCAGCTACAAGTCCTGGCTTGATCTATAAAGTCAGATAATACCAAATTTGCAAACCTGTACTCTGTCAGGCAGGTCTTAAATCTTGACAATATTGACCAAGATTGAGAAAGTGGTTTTTCATTGTCTCTAAGTGCTTATTTATTTTTTATAATGTGAAAATGTCTATCTAATTTGGAATAAAAAAGTCTTCTAAAATGATATAGCTTTGAAAATGTATAGTGTTATACTTGATGACTAATTTATAAACTGAAGCTAGAAACTAGGGATATAGTAACAGATATTACAGCTATAAGCATAGCAGAAATGGAAAAAAATCTGCTTATGTTCAAAGAGGAAAACTACGAGACCCATATAATTTATTAAATTTAGATGAATACAAACTTCTCTATATTTTCTTTGAGAATGTCTTGGAAAAATACACAAATAAAATTTATTTGCACATTTATTTCAAAGAAACATTTCATTGAACTTTAACATTTATATACTTAAACTTCTTCACATTATATATAATGTATATATAGAAGTTACTATAAGGATCCTGGAAGAAAAAAAACCTGACTTAGAGCATCAATTTTAAGAAACAAAATAATTCACTCTTTCTAACATTTTAAGATATAGTCTTGCCTATTAATTTAAGAATATGAGTAAGAATTATGGAGGTTTCTGAATATTAAAATATTAAATATTCAAACTATTTAATATTAAATTGTTAAAAATAGATCTACTACATGCTGCAGCAATTCCACTCCTAGTTGTCTACCTAAAGACCGCAAAATCACTAATACAAATGGATATATGCATTCCTATATTCATTGAAGCATTATTTATTATAGCCAAGGATAGAAGCAACCTAAGTGTCAGGATTAAGAGTGGATTAAGAAGGTGTGATACACACACACACACACACACACACACACACACACAGACTACTACTCAGCTACAAAAAAAAAAAAATCATGAAATCTTGCCATTTTTACAACAAGGATGGATGGAACAGGATAATGCTAAGTGAAAGTCAGGAGAAAGACAGATATTGGATGGCTTCACTTATATGCGGAACACAGAGAAACAAAATAAAGGGTCAGACAATATCAAACCAATAAAAAATCTACAATTGAGGCTATCTGAGGGGAAGGAGAAGGTGGAGAGCAAAGTGTAAAAAGGCACAATCAATTGTGTTTGAGGACTAGATAGTGCATGAGTATACAGTGAGTGTGATGTGGTAACATACATTTCAAGGGTATGATCCTAAATCTCTAAATAATATTCAGTGTTGTAAACCAATACTGCATCGATAAAAACAATATATTAAAATAAAAATATTCTGTCCTTAATCAAATATGAGTAACGGTATCCTTTGGTCATCTCAGAAGCAGTCAAAGATAAAGACTTATCCCAAAGATATAAATGGGTATGTCAAAAGATTAATGATTCAACTCCAACAAAGAGTCACAAGTGGTCTTTACAGCTTTTAAATATTTATATCAGTAAATAGATTGCTTACTTAGAATGAGCTTTTTTTTCTTGATGGCATTCAAAATTAATATAATCTTATCACATATTATCCCCATCAAAGCATTTTGATTATATTCTGGGTAGTTTCTGATTATCAAAGATGACCTAAAAAAAATACTCATTTACAAGCTGTGCCTTATGAATTTTAAATAATTGGTCAGATGAATGAATGAAAAAAAAATTGCAAGATTCATATTAAACTTTACAGCAGTGGAAGCATTTAATGCATCAGTATATACCCTTGTTGAAAACATCCCAAGATGAGACTTCAATACTCCTTGAAATTTGCACAATGCTATGGTAGTATAAAATAAGGTCTAAACAAGTGGCCTACTAGCAGATAAAATGGATCAATCATTACTCACATTTAGTTAAATGTGATTAGTTTGAGAAAAATACATAATTTTATTCTAGGTAAGATGAAGTAATTTTTCCTAAACTTATTTTCTCTAGTTAGAAATTTTTAGTTTTTGTAAACATAAAATACACTAAATTTTGTGGACCTTTTGTCTTATAAAAATAAATAAGGGTCTCCCTCATGGCCTAGGAGTTAAGTCTCAACTCTACCACCGTGAAGGCCCATTCCAATGGCTTGAGTTCGATCCCTGGCCAGGGAGCGAACCCAAATATGGCATAGCAGAACTCTCCTGTCTCGACCTCTGCTCCCCTTAGCAGTGTATTTCAATAACATCGACTCTATCCAGGACCTTCCTGGAGGCTCAGGGCTTAAAGTCTCAGTGCTATCAAGCTATCACCAGCCACTGAGGCATGAGTTTGATCCCCAGCCAGGGAGCTAACCCACATAGCACAGCAGACCTCTCCTGTCTTGCCCACTGCTCCCCTTCACAGTGTACTTCAGTAGATCTGCCCATTCTGCTCTCCTCTCTGTCTCTGGTGAATACCCTCACCCCCCACCTCCCGCACCTTTGGGGTGCACCCCAGTTCTTCCACACAAAAACAAATGAAATCTTTTTTTTTTTAAGGTTTATCTATTTTTGCATACAAGCTGGTGTGCAGGCCAGAGGTGTGGGGCGGTGAGAGGCTTCACCAGAGACAGAGTGGGGAGCAGAACAGGCAGATCGACCAAAATACACTGCTGAGGGGAGCAGAGGGCGAGACAGGAGAGGTCTGCAGCGCCATGTGGGAATCTCCCCAGCTGGGCATTGAACTTGTGCCACAGCTGCCGACAGCCCCACATTGCTGCGGTTAACCTGTTACGACACCAGGGAGCACCCCCCAAAAAAAAATACAATCTTAAAAAAAATTAAAATGACTTTAAAGTATAATAGGAAATATTATGAAAAATTATTAAATATCATTAAACATTTAAATTCTTCTCTCCTATAGCAATTTTACAAGATCATTTTCTAACATTAACAAAGTACATTCTTATTTTGCCTAATGTTATCATATGACTACAACTAAAAACACACATATGAATTTTGTTACATTTTTTTTGCTTGTGATTTTGCATAAGGGGAATATACTATAAATGCAGTTTTCAATTCATTTTTATCCTTCCAAATATGTGTAAAAATGTAATGTCTCATAAGAACTAAATAAGATCAAAACTAAATCAGAGGGGTTGGATTGTAAGACTGGAGGCCATAACATCAGGTGTTCATTTTTATACGCTCACCTCTGATTTTGGCAGTGTTTGGGAATAAAGATTAGTTGAAATATAGGCGAGAACTAAATTCTCAATATTATAATGAGACTATCAAGAATATCAAGTATATATTTATTGTTGAAGTCATTTTTATTGGGGCATGGTATAACACAGCATATTTGCTACAAAGACAAAGATATTTTCTTATAGCTTTTAAGTTCCTGTACCTCTGCTAAGATAATTCCTGTGGTTGTAATTTCCCCATGCCCAGTATTTTCAGTAGAGTTCTCAATTTTTTTTAATGGCTTGATTTTCATGGCCTCTTTTTCTGTCTTATATAAGAAACGTGATCAGTCTTCATTTATCTCTCAGAGTCCTGAGGTCCACAACTAAGAAGAAATGGCTTGCTCTAAATTTTATTTGTAAAGCTGATCTGCTCTTTTCTCCTTTTTTAGTTCTTTCTCCATGTTGGCGTATTTTTATTACAGCCATCACATAACTGGAAATGTCTGTCATCGCATTAAAACACACTTGACTTTTGTCATATTACTTCTCATTCAACTGCCCACTATTCAGATGCTACTGTCGAATATATCATTTTTGAAGGCATAAATATTCATTTTGTTGATTCAAGCTATAGTATTTTTGTTACATACTCCTATGAACACAATATATCACATCCATCACCAGTGACTTAATCTGGGCAATATGTTAAATGATGCTAATGAAAGACATCATCAGAAAGCCAGTGCTACACTTTGTAATATCCCCAGAAATCACAGCTTAAATTTTCTTTTTTTGTTGTTGCTATTTCTCCATCAGATTTTAATATAGGTGGAAACTGCATATATACATGTGTAATAGGAAATTACCATATTTACTTAAAAATTAAGAATCATAAAAATTTCTTTAAAATATGAACTTAAAATTCTAATTTACATATATATAAATTTTACACATACACACAAGTATAAATTACATATATATAACTTTTTTTTTGCCTAGTTTTTAATACATCCAATTATAGGACCTTTCCAGTGGCGCAGGGGTTAAGTCTCAGCACTACGAAGCTATTCGCAGCCATTGCAGCACTAGTTTGATCTCAGACCCTGGAGCTGACCCACATGGCACAGCAGACCTCTCCTATCTCACCCACTGCTCCCCTCAGCAGTGTGTTTCAGTTAATCTGCCTGTTCTGTTCCCCACTCTGTCTCTGGTGAATCCTCTGACACCCCACACCTCTGGCCTACATCCCAGCTTTTGTATGCATAAAAAAATAAATCTTAAAAAAAAAAACAACAACTTCAGATTATAGTTGGGCTTCAAAGATTGAAATCAATTGAAATCAGCATCACATTTTTAGAATTGAAATGGTGGAGTAATATCAATACCTCAGCTTTAAAATGAAAATTGAACTTTTCTGAGTGCAGTTCTCAGTAATTCTTGAAATCAGTTTGAAATTCCAACAATGGGGTACCATTTCTAACGTCACAGTTGAACGGAAGCTTCCAAGACAAAATTCTCTCGTGAGCATTGTCTTTGTTTCTTTGTTCACAATTATTTGGCTGGGAAAGTAAGATAGATTTTTTTTCCTATCATCATATCTAAATGAAAAAAATGCAAGAGAATCTGCTTTCATGTGTGAATTTATAGGAATGTTCTCTTTGAATTTTTCAGCCCTGAATTAAAAAAAACTAACAAACACAAAATTTCAACTATTATCATGGGTGAATTTTCTTGGAAGAAGCAATTCTTATGTTAGTTTTGAGTGTACAAATCAACTCTGACAGTATTCCAGTATTACATTTCTGAACAGGTTTAAGTTTTTATTGTAGCGGTGTTAAGGAAAATTGCTTGGATATTTTATTCTTTTCATAAAGTAGCTTGATGATAACAGAATTTTTTAGACTTATATGCCAGGGGAGATTCCACTGGAAATTTGTGACTCCAAATTTTGATGAAGTTTTAAGGTTTATCTTTTCTTATTTTTTTTATCAGTATATACCAATTGCCTACTATCCTGATTTCTGAAGCTTTTCTTTGGGTTTTTGCAGCTCTAGTTAGAATAGTAAACTACAGAAAACGACCTCATTTTTTTGACATTTGTTACATAGAACTGTATAATAATCCTGAGAAGATTTGCTATCTCAGCTGCATAACACTGAATTAAAGAGGAAGTATTGACTCCATTCAATAGTTTCTCTGTAACATAGTTTGTTTTTAAGCTAATAAATAAAAATTAACCAAAACTAGAAAAAGTTTCCTAAATCATGATTCACTATCCTCTCTAAAGTAAAAAGGACAACAGATCTATATCTCCTATACTCAAAATTCCTGTGTACTTTTTGATAACATTTTATATAAATCTTGAAGAAAATTATCTATATTTTCATTTTCTGGATGGCATTTCTATAGAGCAAAAAAACTTCTTCATGTTAAAAGCATATCACTTTGCAAATACCTATCATTGCTTTGGCATCCATAAACAAAGGATTTAAATCGGTGTAAAATACCACAGACATTTTCAACTGAGCATATTACATTGGGTGTTACTGAAATTTCCCTTTAATCGCTCTCTGAACAAAGACTCTAATGACATCTTTTTCTCTGGCATTTGAACATTTATAATGTGAGTTCTCTGTATGAAATAGTGTTAGCTGTAATTTAACTTTTTTCTTAACGAATGAAATGTCTAGTAACAATTCCTCTTAGTAGTGACATGTATTGAGATGACATTAAAAATTAATGGTGTTAATCATAAACATCCTGAGGACTCTGAAGTTAAGAGGGAGCAGGCAGGGAAAGGACAAAAGGCTATAAGCAATGGTGGCAGGGAAAATTTTTTAAAGATATAAGCTAATACTAAATAATACTCATATCTTTTTTTTGAAGATTTATTTTTGCATACAAGCTGGGGTGCAGGCCAGAGGTGTGGGGTGGTGAGAGGGTTCACCAGAGACAGAGTGTGGAGCAGAACAGGTAGATCAACCAAAATACACTGTTGAGGGGAGCAGTGGGCGAGACAGGAGAGTTCTGTTATGCCATGTGGAAAGCTCCTAGGCCTGGCATCAAACTCGCTCCGCAGCTGCCAACAGCTCCAAGGCACTGTGTTAACACGTTGCGCCACCAGGGAGGCCATATCTTATGATGATAAATATTTAATGAAATTTATTTGGGAAATAAAGGTGGTTATTAGCCTAGTTACACAGTCAAATTTAGTAAAATATCTTAACACCATTATGAAAAAATCAGTGCTATAATTTTTTTTTTTTTTTAAGATCTTACAATAATGTTGTCTTTTGATTATTTTTCCAGATAGGTAGCTCTACTTAGGTACAGATGTGAATAAATACAAAAGAATTAATCCCCAAAGCTTGAATAGCAGTGAATACTCTGTCATTTGGAGGATGTGTTGTTCTTGAATTGAAAAAAAAAAAATATATATATATATATATATTATATATACATATATAATTATATCTATATATATTATATATATATATATATTGCTACACATCCATGCATTTATTTCTTATTTAAATGAAATCACATTTTTCTCATCTACGTTTAGCTAACAAGCCAAAGCTGAAGGAGCATGTACATCTAGTGTTCTCTGCAGGAGTATATTTTTAACTGACATCATGAAGTATTCTTGATATATCTCCACAGACACACATATATAGATATATATATATTATAATGATCTTTACTGTAAAGATATTATATGTATTGACATATAAATGACCCTGATTGATTCAAAGTTGGGGCCAACTGAGACAGATCTATTTATGTTATCAATTCAAAGTTGATGTGAAGATAGCAGATAAACAGACATTATAAAGTCATGCGTAAATAAAATCATGTTTGTGCAAAGAAGCATCACCTAAATAAAAATTAGTAGGTGGTCATAATAATACTGCCTCTAAATGTATTATAAGTATGTGCTATAAAGTTGAGGTAAGTTGAGATGCTTATGTACTCCATGCCGAGAGTCCTGAGGACTCCTCCAAAGTTTGGTGAAAGCCACTTGGGACTTTCTGCCTGACAAGTGACAATCCCCCTCCCTGAAGATGAGCACTTACCAGGAACAATCTAGACCAGGACTCATCCACTCTGTGCACCAGTCTCCAGAACATGAGAGGAGATTCACTACCTCCTCCTCCTTACGAGAAACATGGAGACCAAACTCTTAGGAGTTCAAAATTCTCCAGGATATTAAACCATTTCCCCTTGTCTGCAATTCAGAAATTATTCATAATTTCATATATTAAAATATGAAAATATATACTTCTGTTTATTCTGTTAACTAGATAATTCAAATGATATATAAATGTATATATGTAATATGAAATATAGTACAATAAATAGATACATACCTAACAACTATACTACAAATTGAACTGCTTTGGCGTTTATTTTCTGAAGAAAAGCAAAATTATCATTTTTCCTTACCTTTATTTTGCTTCTTGCGATGTTATTAAATCTATCATCTACTTATCACTGAAATATATTGAAAAAAACGAAAGCATTTTATATTTCCACGAACTTAGATCTTATAAGATTAGGACACTTACTCTTTTGTTTTATCAACAGGCAATTGAAAGCTACTATATATTAAACACTAACAATTTGAAGAGGGAATGATATGTCTGTCCTTAAGTTACAAAGGTCTAATAAAGTATGATGCATGCAAAAATTCATAATAGTGCAATAATAATAATGATGTGTGTGTGTTTTCCAACATGGATATAGTGATTAACCTGATGAGGAAACTTAAAAGAAATCTTTCCAAACACATTATCCTTGATCTGCCTTATAAAGGTAAGAAAGTAAAGACGATGCAGTTAGTAGACAGCTATGGAATTAATGACTTAGTATATTTATAACATGGAAATATACAGCTCAGAATTACTAGAAGTCAGAGGCAGAACAATAGAAATTAGGAATGGTTAGGTGAAATGACAAAGTCTTTGGTAGTGTACAACAGAGTTCAGTATTTATTGGATAGGGTGTGAAGAGCAAAACTTGTATTTAAACAAGGTAGGTAATAGCCTGGACCAACTGTATTTTATAAAGCTATATAAAAGATGCCTTCACAAAAAAAGGAAATGGAGATAAATGTGTAGGATACGCTATAATTTTCTAAGTGTTAAAATAAGAGCCTGAATTGATGGTATTATGAAGAAGGAAATAATTTAGAGTTTCTGGGCAGTCAAGAATAAAGAATTTAAGTATAATTAATTGGTTTCCAGTTTGTTCAGGTGGATGAAAGAAGTAAGAATACTTAGGCTTTATTTAACTTGCGGATGGAAATCCTATCACATACATATATTACAAAGTTTGACACACCATGTAGATAAATTAGGTAACAAATTAGTAGTTGACTTAACACCATTTAACCCAGGCTTGAAATTTGAATCCCTGAGGACATAAAATCTAAGGAATTAGTACATGTAGAAAGGAACATACAAAAAATTGCAGAATGAAGTTTATGGGACAAAAAAAAAATAGTCTTGGTATTCCCTAATTCTTGGGATTAGCTATTAATACAAAAGAAGTAACTGAGGATGTTTTTGTACTAGTGAGTGGTGAGAAAGTAAAATTAATTTAAAATATTAAAGCAAGTTCAAGTAAGATATTAGTCTATAATGTGCCCTCACATTTTATCAAAGTGGTTCATTAACTGTCTTTAACAGGGAACCTGTTTTGAGATCTAGCAGTTAAGACCGTTGGCATGATTTGAGAAATCAATGTTGCATCACGGGAAAGACACAATGAATCTTTAATACTGAGGACAGTGACTGTAAGGAAACTAAAAGAAATGTTGTTAGCTAGAAGGGTGATAAAGTGTCTGTATGCGAAAGGGAATTAGCTGTGTTTGTTTAAAAGTAGGTTAAACATAAACTCATTTGTAGATGCAGGGAAATATCAAAAAATAATGCTAATATTTCTTGTCAAAATGAGCTCAGTATGAAATTTGAGGAAAAAAATGCCTACCTATACTGCTAAAGTAAGCTATCTACATGGGTAAACTATACAAATCTACAAACAGATCTTATGCTAGTTACTTATTTGTTACCACCACCTTTTATTCCACAGTTTAGAGAAAATGAAAGGATTTTATGTTTCATTATACATCTCTAGCTTTTAACTGCAAAGGTGATGATAATCTAACTCTTCATGAATTCAACAATAGACATTTTTCTCATTATATTGAGAGAGTGGACAGAACCAGTATCCTAATGCCTTGGTAATTGTGGCAACATAGAAAAGCCTTTATCTCTTGAAATGCAAGATGCTGATGGTTTTTGCTTTGTTGAGCTATGACCAAGGTGGATTAGCTTAATGAACCCTTAAATACTATATGGTTTCATAATGTTGACAAGAACAATTGCTTAACAATTTTAATCCTTGAACATTAAAGTCATCAAAACATTATATAAGTTGAATCATGGGCCTCCCTGGTGATGCAGGGTTTAAAATCTCAGCACTATCATGCTATCTCCAGCAACTGTGGCCTGAGTTCCATCTGCAGCCAGGAAGCTAACCCACATGGCACAGCAGACCTCTCCTGTCTCACTCCTCCCCTTAGCATTCTATTTCAGTCAATCAGCCTGTTCTGCTCCCCTCTCTATCTCTGGTGAATCCACTCACACCCCACACGTCTGGCCTACATCAGAGTTCTTGTATGTGTAAATATCAATAAATCATTTAAAATATTATATAAGGTGAATTAAAGATTTTTATACCGATTAAATGTTTAGTACACAACATTTAAGAAATATATCCACTTTGATACATAATCCGATACATAAGAAGTAAATACAATACTGTGTCATGATAGTTGCTATGTGCTGTTTGAGTGTGAAATTTTAAAGAACTATACTCTGAGGAAGTAAAAGTAAGATTTCTCCTCTTATTTTACTTTCATGAAAAACTGCATAGCATTAAAATTAAGTCAGTTGGGGGGGTATAATACATTCGGCAAATATCAGGAAACTCACTTTTACTACAGAACTTCATTTAATGATTAATCCAATCATAATTAGCATACACTATTAAATATGCTGAATCCTTTTCAAGCAATATCTAGCATTATGACCTGACACTATCGAGTTGTGTAACTAAGTGTTACAGTTTTAAAAAACTGAGTGTGTAGTCAATAATGAAATGCAGGAACACCCTGGTGGTGCAAGGGGTTAAGTCTCAGCACTATGGCACTATCAGCAGCCACTGTAGCACAAGTTCAATCCTTAGGCAGGGAGTTTCCCACAAGGCCAACAGACCTCTCCTGTCTCGCCTGCTGCTCCCCTCAGCAGTGTATTTCAGTGGATCTGCCTGTTCTGCTCCCCACTCTGTCTCTGTGAATCCTCTTACTGCCCCCACCTCTGGCCTACACCCCGGCTCTTGTATGCATGAATAAATATATCTTTAAAAAAATAATGAAGTTCAGCAGAATAAGAAAGCAAAAAATAAAATGGGATACTTTACTTAAAATGTAAAGCAAGATGGCACAAAGCACAATGCATAAGAGTTCATATGTGTCTGCCTGATCCTATTTCATAATAGACTAAGGATAAAATGGGCCATTACTATAGAAAAGTAAATTGCATATGTGAAAGTAAAAATTATTTTTGGATCTTACTTTTCAAAAAGTAACTTAACCAAAGTAGAAAATATGTAAAGTTAAGCATATTATTTTAATGGTAATTAATTCTGGAGCAACTTAGTTACAGAAGTTGATTAGTAATATGATATCAGAGAAAGATAAAGAAGAGGACTAGATATCAGCACAAATTTTGCTTCACAGAAAATGGATGAGTCTGCTATCATATATAAACACATTTTAGAAATTCCAATATAAAGGAAGATATATTTTTTAAATAATTATATTATGAATTAGGGTACAAATACAACTGGTTCCATTGTGAAAAACTGGTAGACTATCAGGTTACCAAATAGAGCTAATTGCCTGTGTTTACCATATAACTGGTGTTGTAAGCCTATTCAAAAAGCATTCTCCTCTACTTTAAGAATACAACAACAGCAACAACAAAAAACTCTAACCATTCCTTTTCTACTAAGCAATTTCATATTAGCTTTTCTGTTCAATAAATTCATAGCAGTGTCATCTTTCTCATTCTTGAATTTAATCATCTATATCAGTCAGGAAATTTCCTTAGAAGTTGTATGTTTATTCTTTTTTCTAATTCTCAAGGAAATGCTCATATCTGTACATCTAATTCCAGAAACCAGAGCAATGTATACTCATTAGTTTTCTATACAGAAGAGTATTTTATCTCATCTTTGTATTCAAAGGACATATTCGTAGGTCCAAATCGAGAAGAGATTAAATGAAAATAACTTCCTGATCTGTGAATACCCTTTTAGAGAAAATATCATCAAGAAATGTTCATATTCATGGAAAAATTATTGTGTTATAATTTTGTCTTACTGATTTGTTTTACTTTTTAAATTAGAAGGAAATGCTGGCTATTAGAATAATGTCAAAATGTTGCATATATCCTATGGTTAAAGCATTATGATTTAAATGAAAGCAATATCCAGGAGACTTAGGTTTCATGATATTTTGTATCATCTTATGTAGGAAAAGAAGCATGAAAAGAACAACTATTTGACTCCATAGATTGTAAAAGAAGTGTTTCTGTGTATGGCAGACTAGCAGAAGTTAACTGTAAAAGAATGTGGCAGACAAATGAGGGATGTTTCTTCTCTGCAGGAAGAGAACAGAATGAAAACACCAGGACAATATGCAATGGCTGGCAGGGGCAAAGTAAAATGAAAGCTGGTGCATCCATTCTGTGATTATGTTTTTAATGAACCTTAGCCAGCAATTTTATATGGTGATACTAAATATCAAAGTAAAAGTGACTAATGTGTGGCATACTTTGATTCATTTATTCTGATTTACTTGGCAGAAAGATAATTTCATGCAATTGTGATGCATCTTTTGCTACCATTTTGCAATAAATTATTAAAAATAATAATGCATTTAACACTTTTAAGCTATATTAGTATCTTATGCACTAACTTTAGCTTTTTTTAAAATCCACTGATGAAAATTTCAATGTCAGAAAAATTGATACAAGGTCTCTGTTTATAGTATGTCATATTTATATTATACACATAATCTAAGACACCTTACATATATGGATCCTCTAGAAAAATATATATTGCTCCTTTAGATATAGTATCATACTAGCAAAACTGCTAGAGTAGACATATTTACTGTTGTAAGTCTCTGTATATTAAAAATGCAGTATCTGGTATACAGTTATATGCAAGGTATAACACAGTTATATATTAAAATATATATGCTTAATATGAACCCGTCTCTAAATTCTCCTCCACCCTTCATTAAAATGATTATATGGAAAGGAAAACCACACAGTTATTTAAACTCCAATGTCTATAAGCCTGCCTCACACATACACGAATACTTACACACATACACCAGTATGTAATTGAAATTGAATAAAACCCATTTACAGCAAAACCATGACATTTCACATCAAATGAAAGATTTCTCAGCTCCATGTGTAAGCAAACTATAAGTGGAACTCCCTATAGGCCTTATTAGCTGAATTCAAGTCTTGTCTTTTGCTGTTTTCGCTCTCCACGGAGCTGCTGAGATGGGGTGTTTCATTTACATAATCAAAGATTCCTATGGCTCAGTTCTGCAGTCAGAGCAACTCTGTGGGGATGTAGCAGAAGTGCAAAACATATGAACAGAGAAGTAAATAACAGAGAAAAACAAGTCTAAGCTCTCCTAGCGTCTGCTCTTATCACTGGTTATAAAGAACATATATATACACACATGCACACACACATACACTTTTCCCCTTTCATGCCATGAACAGATTTCTTTATGACTTCATAGGTAGTAAATATGGCCTAATGAAATTAATCTTGTTCTGAAGTTACCAGGTTCAGAGCCTCACCCCTCCATTGTAAACTGTATAAACAAAAAGAAATTCTTTAAACTCTCTAAGACAATACATTTAAACAATCTTTCACAGTAACATTTTTTCATTTGACCCTCAGAGAAACTTGGTTTGCTATTACCTTTCTCTATTTCACATTTTAAATTTCAGGTCAGTTATGTAAACTAATTGTGGTCCCATATCAAACAAATGATGTATCTAGTGGTGATACTTAATTTATTCATATTTCCTAATGAATTTTGAAACTTCAACTCATTTTTTTTTCATAAGCTCAATTTTGTAATGATATTCCAATTTTACAAAGTTTGTAATACAGTTTCTTAAGACTTACAAAAGAACCAAATAACTTCATTTTATGCTTCCTTCTATTCACAGACAAAACCACTTGGAAATGACTATCTGATCTGTATGGAACATAAGAAAATAACAACAAAAAGACTAGAATGATTGGTGAGAGAGGAATTGAGTGAAATGATCATCATCTTCACATACCCCAAGGGACCACTTGACAGAGAAAGACTCAATAGAGAAAGTAGAACGGAATAATATAAACCTTGGTCTGACTTTACTGAAACATTAGAGAACATCACCACATTTAAGACATAGCTGATTGGTTGGTGTTTCCATATAAAGGCCCTGCAAAAGAGGACATTAACCTGTCACATTTTACTTTTCCAGCATGAAAAGACACTTGCACTGAGAGAGCTGGTGTCATGTTGTTGATTTTGTGCCAGAGAAGTTGAGATTGATCTTAGCACACTCTGTGCCTTTATCTTAACCAGCGGCAACACTCTTTGAAAACTCCAGAAAGTGTCTGTTTTACTGTGAGTCCTAAGCTTTATTCTATTAACCTTTAATGAAATCAATGAATCATAAACTTCTGAAATTATTGTCACAAAGAAAGTATTGTGCAACGAAAGCTATTCTGTATCCATGCATTACTCTTGTTGGCACAAAGAAATATAATTTTGTTTTGTGCATCCCTCGCATCTGAATATTTAATAGATGCACAGGAGGGTAGTTTATCTTTAAGCCATCTGGATACCAAATGTGACCCAAAATATATTTTTTCATATGGCCTCTCCCTTTCAAATTTTCAAAATCACTTCTTAATAATGCAATTCTTAAGACATAGTCTGAAATAGTTGAAATCGGATGTAAAAAAGATTGATAATATAATTCATTAATATAAACTTATATACAATTGGAACATACAGTGATGGAAAACAGACCCATGCTTACTGAGGTCTGGGTAGACAGGGATGGAATTTTCACTGCAGCGGGACATGAAAGACATTTGGACATGACGGAAATGTATTTTATCTTTAATATGTAAGTTTTTACATAACTGTCAAAACTCTTTGATATAAAACATACAATGTGCAAATTTTATTATATAAAATTATAGCATGAAAATTTACATAAATATAGCAATTAAAAAGGCAATACTTTATCATTAATATAAAAACTGCCTCTACTACCTGTAATTAGCATTTAGATTTTTATATATTTAATTTTTATTATTAATTATTTTTAATTGAGGTTAATATTAGGATACCCTTATCAGGTATTGTCGAGATAGTGTACCCACCACCACAATCACCCATAGTCCACTACTATATATTTACATTATTAACAATTAGAACTTAGATTTCTAAAACCAAGCACTAATCTACAGTATTCTGCATCGGAGGTTGTTGTGTCTTGTCAATGACACCACTGGTTCACAGGTTATTATTTAAAACAATAATGATTTTAAAGAAAATTTCAATGAAAAATTTAAATAGATCTGCTCTAAAATACAAATATCAAACTTACATATATTAAATAGGAAACATTTTTAAACACACATAGAACATATTGTCCTTACACTAAGCAAAATATGTGCTCCAAACTATTTACAATTATGTTTCATTAGAACACATTCTCTAACCACTCATCAATTAAGTTAAAAATCAGTAATGGAATATTATAAAATGATACATTCTCTTTTTTAAAAAAATGCTTTGTGTGTGTTATTTTAGAAACTTAATGACTAAAAATGTTATTTATGCTCAAAAATGTTATAATCTTTTAAATTTTAAGTAAAGTGTTATGAAAACAGGAAAATCCCAAGTTTACTCATTTTTTTTATTTAAAATATGTTTGATATGATAAATTTTTGTGTCAGGAAAACAAAATGCACATTATGTATTAATTAATAGAGGTGCACTTTTCACCATCGCTTCTTGAATATTTTTATAATCTAGATTTCAAAATGCTAACTAGATTTTAAATGAAATTTGGTCATTTACTATTCAATTAAAGGAAATGTACCAAATTCTCAGTAAGTATCAAACACTGTGCCACATACTTCAACTAAATTCCAACAAGGCTTTGACATTCAAGAGATAGGCATACTGTTTTAATTGTTTGTTGGATAATTATATAGGGAAAATAAAAGTATAATAAAAGTAGTCACTAGTAACTTTATATAGTAGATTTATATATCATGGACACCAAATAACTACGTTGAATAAGGTGTTTATTTCAGCATTATTTAAATTAATATTAGTAGGAAATCAAATCTGAGTAGTAATGTAAATATTTAAAATAGATTCTCTTTTTATGTATAGCTTACTAAGCAGAAAGAGGGAAAGATGTAGTACAGAGATTTTATTGCTGTTCTTTCTCTCACTTTTTTTTTTCCACTATGATTCTTGTTGCAGTTCTCTTGAAGGATATATGGACATGTATTTTACACAACATACGACATAATGGCATGTCAAAATCACACCGGAGAACACAGTTTAAATAAATGAGGTTTTCTTTTTTTAAAGATTTATTTATTTATGCATACGAGCTGGGGTACAGACCAGAGGCGTGGGGAGGCGAGAGGGCTCACCAGAGACAGAATAGGGAGCAGAACAGGCAGATCAACAGAAATACACTGCTGAGGGGAGCAGCGGGCGAGGCAGGAGAGGTCTGCTGCGCCATGTGGGAATCTCCCTGGCTGGGTGTCGAACTTGCTTCGCCGCTGCTGACAGCTCCACAGCGCAGGGCTTAACTGCTGTGCCACCAGGGAGGCCCTAAATAAATGAGGTTTTCAATTGTTCTCTTGTTCTTGTTTTGTTTTTAGAAGATGAAATGAAGGATGAAATAAAGGTAGCTGCTTTTGATTTACTGGATCAATGAAGGAAAGGTTTAACTAATGTAATATTGTTAACTGTCTCTCAGTCCACTGGAGATCATTTTCTAAAATGTATCTTTCTGAATTTTTTCTTAACAACAATTTTTTTTTTTTTGAGGTCAGAGAAAGCGATGTACGTAATTCCTTAATTATAGATAGCAGTGTTTCCTGGACCCAGGAAATAACTTGGATATCAAAAGCATCTTCAGTACAAAGTTCAGTATTCTGTTTACTTCTTCCAGTACATTTTTAAAGTTGATTTGTGGTTCTAAGAACAAAATAAAAATAGTGAAGCCAACAGAATACTGACAGGGAGAATGAATTAAGCTTCAGGTTACCTCTCTGAGCTAATATTTGTAAGACTCATTCATACCTATAAAATACAAATACATTCTGCATATGTTTTTTTCTTTTCAATTAGGCTTCCAATTTGAAATGACAGTTGTAAAACCAAATACTAATATGATATTTGTGATTACTTTTTGCTTTAATAGTACCAATAAGAGGCCTCCCTAATGGCACAACGGGTTAAGCACAGCGCTGAGGAGCTGCCGGCTGCCGCAGTGCCAGCTCGACGCCTGGGGACATTCCCACATGGCACAACAGACCTCTCCTGCCTCGCCCGCTGCTCCCCTTAGCAGCATATTTCAGTCGATCTGCCTATTCTGCTCCCCACTCTGTCTCTGGTGAACCATCTCACTGCCCCACACCTCTCTGCACCCCAGCTTGTATGCATAAATAAATAAATCTTACGAAAAAATAGTGCCAGTAAGAATAAATAACTTCTGAGTCTTGAGATCAAAAGAGAATACTGCATCTAAAATAGAGATAGGACCCTACAGCAAAGAAATTGTAAATAATAAGATAATTTTAGTCTAGGCTGGTTTTAATTTAAAATGACTATTCAAATAAATGCATTGCATGATTGAATTTTTTCCACACATTCTTTAGAAGTGCACACAACTAACATGGGTCTCTCAAAGAATCCAACTCTTTCCACTTAGCTTAATTATGCAATTTCCTCTCAACTCATTCCATTAATTCAAAATTATGGTAAATGTGACACCAGTTTATCATAAAATGACAAGTTATCAGAAATACAGTGTCACAGCTATGAGCAAGGAATAAAGTATAGGGCAATGATCCATATCACTTGAGAGATGCGATTCCAACTTTGCCTTTACCTAAGACAGATAAGTAAAATATACACCTGGTCAGAGGTTTTCAGAACTTACATACTGAAAGACTGAAAAATGAGGTAGAGGCTGACCAATGAAAGGCAGACTGAAAGACTCATGAGATAATAAAGGGTATAACAGATTCTTATCTTGGAGTAATGAGGTACATATTTTAAAACAGTTATGATGAACATTTTTCAGGAAATAGAGGAAAACATAAAATGTATTGCCAACATAAGGGAGTTAAAGGCTAAAAAATAAACTGAAAATCCGTTAAGTTCTAGAAATTAAAAATAAAATGTTTAAAGTAAATTAAAATATTTTATACACCTAAGGAAAATAATAGTAACTGGAAATTGATCAGTGTCTGAAGCAAAGAGAAAGTAAAAGAGGAAGACATGTGAGAAGATAAATAAGATATGGTGCAGAGTTCTAATATCCCTCTTGTTTGAATTCCAGATGATGAGAAGATAAAGAGACTAGGGCAAAAAAAAAAAATTGAAGAAATAACTGAAGAGTTATCAAAACTGTAAAGCTATTTAAAGTCAGTGATATAAAAACATCAACAAGGCCCCATCACAGGTAAGACAAATACAAAGAAAATATCACTTTAAGATATTGCAATGTAACTACTAAAACCAAAGTTAAAATATTAAAATATGCTAGAAAAAAAAAAAAGATGCCTTACCTAAAAAAAGAAGCAACAATAAAACTGACATTGAATTTTCAACTGTAATCATGGCATAAAAATAAAGTGAATGTTGTTGTTAAACTAATTAAAACATAAAACTGTCCACTTAGAATACGACCTCCAGTGAATGTACTCTTTAAGACTGAAATTTACTAAATGCATAAAGAAATAAGTGCAAAGAAAAGGGCAAATATTCCTTATGAGTAATGAAAAGCGCAATTCCACAGACATTTGAAAAAAAAAAAAAAAAAGATTATCGGCCTGGCCTTGCAGATGTCTTTGGGAACTCCATTCCAATAGCAAAGGAAACAAAAGCAAAAACTAAGAAATGGTACTACATAAAACTAAAAAGCCTTTACAGAAAGAAACTTGCCTTTTATTCTGGGACTAGAATTAATCAAGAAAAACAGTTAAGGCAAAATTCAAGGAGACACTGACTCTGACTGAGGCATTTATCTCCTTCAAGAGTGTGCCCTTGCAGCCCCACACTTGCCTTACACTAGCCCTGTCCTTGCACAAAACCCCCCATGGTTCAGATGGCCACTGTGGGGATTCTGCTTTCTTAGCACGTTTATCGCAAGTAAGTGTTTTGCAACTGCAGAACTATCACGGGTCCCAATAATTTTTGTATTATTTTATTGTATTGTTTTAAAAAGGCTCTATCTAATAAATTACATTGCACATATACTCATGCACAAATCAAACAGCACAAAGGGATACAGTGTACAAGAAACTGCCCACTTTATTTGCAGTTTAGACACAAAAGCATACACATCTTTATACAGTTAATTTTGGAAGGAACAAAATGTTAACAGCTGCAAATTTAATAAAACATATAGGAATGTTTTCCTTAGAGAGAAATTTTCTAATGAAGCTGTTTTCCTGTCAATCATTTTTTTATGATTTAATTTTTGTCAGCATCTTATTAAATAAGTAATTTCATTAAGTGAGTTATATGAATAACTTACCTGAATTTCTGTAGTTTTTAGGATACACCCCAATAGTTTTCTACTAAAATTCATAAGTATTTTTTCTGGGATTATAGAAAAATATTAAGTCATGTATGTTCATAATGTAAGAACATCAACTTTTTACATTTACACACAAAATATATAACACATAGAACTGTATACATTTACCAGGTAATATTTTATGTGAAAAAAAAATTTGGTAACTTTTCATCATTGTTAGGCATAACTCCAAAATAGGACACCAACATGATATTAAGAAAACTTTCTGATAACAATAGAATGTGTATTCTTTGTACTCCTGCACACATTTTATATATTCACAAAATGAATACATGCATGGATTTTGTTCCCTTCAAACACCTACTTAATAAAACTGAGATATGAACCCCACATAAAGCATATACCCCACATAAAGCTACATACTTAACCATAAACTCACTTCCCCAATGAAAAACACATCCCAGTGAAAATATAATGCACATAAAACACCATGGCTGCAACGAAAACAAAATAAATTATATATCATGAATTACTGAAATAAAACAAAATTAAAAAAAAAAGATAAAGATCACACACAAGCGCATGTAGATCCATACCCCCCTGCCGGATCTGTGACAATTTAAGCTCATCATATTTCCAGAGTTTCCTAATCCATGGTTACAGGATCAATGTCTGTTTTGTTATTTTGGCAAAATTCTCATGTGTTAAACAAAGATAAGTATATTTGTTGAACTGTACGATTTTATATTTGCATTTTCCCTGTCATTATTAAAAGGAACATGGCTGCTTCAAAAGAACAAGACATCAGTATTGGTGAACAGGAATTCCTGCTTCACCGGTTGTCAGTTTTATGGTTCTAAAAACCTTAAGAAGAAGAGTCTTTCTCCAATATTTGATTTTCTCAAAAACAATAGAAATAACAGTATTTAGAAAAATCTACCTCAAAGGGTTACTGTGGTACTCTGTTATTAATACTCAAGTTTTTAAATTCACCTGTGTGTGCTTGGGATACTTCCGGGTGCTGGCCTGAGAACAGCTTCCTCTCTAACTGTGTAGGCCCCAGCACACTGTCCCCTGCCTTAACTCTCCTTTGTCACGAAGGATTGTCTGATTACTCAGGACTGTGGCATTTTTTGTTTTGTTTTTCCTTAGCACCTACTTGGATAATGTGTTTGACATTTGATTGCATTTCTTCAATACAGTGTTCAGTGCATGTTATTATTATTATCTCCTTCTTAACAGGATTTGGATTCTGTCTAATACTAACTATGCATTCCTTGTCATATGAAGTCTGTCCTAGGTGATTACTAGCAATAAATACAGGCAACATTGAAATAAAGACTAAATTTCCAACAGAGGATTCTTTCCATAATATAAATTCTGACACTAGTTTGCTTCAAAAGTTATTCCATGTTTTTTAGACTAATTAAAATTTATTTTACGTACTAACATACTAAAGATGTTATACCATGTGTATTCTTTCTAAAACCTGTTCAGACACAATTCTGAGGCCCTTGGGTTTTTGCCTGTCTGTGAGCAGAGCTGCGGACTGCCTTTGCCTGCACTGTTTCCTCAGTGATAGCCAGGGAAAGCCTAGGGTCTCCCTCCAGGTAGGCACGCTTACTGCTGATTATAAAAAAGAAAAAAAAAAAATCAGGGCTCTTAAGCTTAGGTATACTCTGTCACACATATGCACTATTTTCATGTAATTCTCTTCATATCATTCTGTGCAAGAAAAATAAACTACCCTTCATAGCTCTCCCAGATGTCTTTTGACTCTTGCAGCATCCACATAATTGAGACAAGCTACCTTGTTATCTTGCAAGTAAGATGAAATATCCCAACTTTCACACTCCCTGACAAAGTCTATATCCATAAGTCACCTTTCAAATAAAAAAAAAAAATCAAGACAACCAGAAAATTTTAAAGTATGATTGAATGCCTGCAGATCAATTTTACACTTCCTCATATTATAAATGAAAAAGCTGGAACTTAGAAATGAACTGATTTTTCTCAAGTTCCTTTTTGGAATAGGAGGGTAATAATTAAACCCTTGTTTTCCTATCTCAACCATTACTGACTTACACCCAATACATATTTGAACTTGATTAATACAACTCCAAAGTGTAGTTTGCTTCTATCCACTCTTTCAGAATATGTTAGTGAACCCTGTATTAGCTTTCACTGATGTCATGCAACAGACAAGCTTATCTTAGTACCTCAGTGCTATGTACGAAACACATACATACACACACACACACACACACACACACACACACATTAGCTTAAGACAAATGAGGTTAGTTGGAATAGCTGTGACTCTCTGGAGGATCTTCCTGAGTTTGGCCTTGGTGTGAGCTGGCTCTGTTCCAAGGTGCTCAGTTTCATTCTACCATGTGGGACATGCTGTTACAAAAAAGACTGGGCAAGAGTGTCTCAGACAAGTTATGTGGTGGACTCATAACTTCTTTTTGAAAATGACAAAGGCCATAGATGCTCAAATCCCACTGTCCAACACAGGTAACATGGCCAAGACACAAGACAGACAATGATGTGGGAAGGACAGAAAGAAGTGAGGGGAGGAGATAAATACTTGCAGCAATTGCTAACACCGGACCAAATACATACATACAAATACACACACACACACACCCCAGGGCTATAATATTAACATGTTTACTCATTTGGATATATGAAATTTTCTTTATCCACCTACCTAGCTACCTGCCTACTTATCTATCAGACTATTCAGTACACAGGCATCTGCTCATCACAATGGGCACATATATAGAAACAAATTCCTTTTTTTCTTCATACTGTTTCCATTTTCTCTAAATTTTACATTCCATGTCGTAATCCTGAAATAGAGGAAGTGTCTCTACAATTCTCTGAACCTCATCCCTAAATGCAACCTTTTGCAAGTGCTTTCAACCTTAGTTTATTGAAGTGTAATGAATTCACAGAGAGGAATACATTTTTTTAGGTGTAAATTTAGATGAGCTTATGGTAGGCTATAGCACGGAAAGTTCATTTACCAAGTTTGCAAGCATCTTTCATGTTTCCTCATTGCTTGTGAGTGGAGACAGTCATTCCTCTTGTTCCACAGTATTTTTTTTACAAGGATAATTATACAGCAAACAAAGTCAGATGATTAGAAAGAGTATCTCACTCAAGAAAAGAGCTGTTTGTATGTTGTCTAGTACAATAAAGATAACCAATCTCAGAGCAAAAGTCAGGACCATTTGCTACCTATTAGATCATTTTCCCAAAACTCGTGTTGTTTTATTTAATTTAACTGATGTGCAAGAATCAGGTGGTCCTTGTTGCTCACTATGTGGAATGAGGGCATGTAAGAACAGGCACAAATACTGCTATTCTGACTACTCTTGTGCTGTGATAATAAACTGTGTTTATGACCCAAGTATCTCAGATCTTCAGTTGGCATCTACAAAAATGTGGCAGTAGACGGTGCCACATTTGACAGTGAGAGAGTAGAATAAAATGTCAAATATTTTATTGTCCATGACAACAATTATAAATTCCTCCATAAATTTGTGATTGTTATTTTCAACGAGTCACTTAAAATATCAATGCAAGGCTAGCCATCTTAGTTAATATTTCCTTTCAAACATGCACAGGCTATTTCTACAATCCTGCATTCTCCACAACTTATGAATTCTTTGTTTTTCCTCATGTTTGTTCTCAGCTGATAAGCTCACAAGCTATTTCCACAAAATATAAACCATTGAAAGATTCATTTTGCTTCCCATCACTAAATCTATAAGTCAATCTTTTCTCTTTCTTTTATGCTTTTCTTCCCTCATGTTCAGATACAAAAAATGTTCTATTTTGTGTGTCTCCTAGTTCCTCTCCCTCATCCTTTTAAAAAGCATTTTCAGGACTATCTAGCATTTAATGCAGCAATAGAACACAACCTAAAAACAGTCAAAATTAACACCAAAAATACCCCTTTATTACATTTCCCAATTTAGTCAAGATTCTTATTTATAGCATGTCTTTTCACACATATATTTAAAAGGCAAGCTAACTGGCTTTCTGAATATTGTCACCTTTTAATGGTTCTTTAATCCAATAGACTCTTCCCTGTTAGCACTAAAAACTTACAGAATGGTAAAACCAATTCACTTTGCATATTTTTAAAATGTTATTTCTCATAAACATTAACTATTCAAAAACAGACAGTCTACCTTGAGACTATACTTTTGTCTTTTTTGTCATACTGTTGATGTGTTATTTCACTCATTTCATCATTTTTTTTCATCCACTCAGCCATTTCACATGAAAGTTTTCAAAATATAATGAGGTGGACTCTTCAAACCCTTTCTTCTATTATTTGGTGAATTTATTCACTACCAGGACTTCCTATTAGATTCTCAAAAGCAACATGGGAGTGATACATTCTCTATAATACCAGCATTTGGTGCTATCCCTAAGTCTTATTTTATCCATTCTCACAGAGCGTAGTCAAATCTCATTGTGCTTTTGACGTTCAATCATTAATGGCCAATGATATTGAATGTCTTTTCACATGTTCATTTGCCATCTATACATTCTTTTGGTAAAATGCTTCGTATATCTTTTGCCCCATCTAATTGTTTTTTTTTTTTTTTTAAGTTCTTAGCTTTGGGATACTTTTATAGATTTGAGACTGAAATCTTTTGTTGGATAAATAGTTTGAAAATATTTTCTCCTGGTCTGAAACCTGTCTCTTCAGCATCTTCACAGGGTCTTTTAAAGGTAAAAAAAAATTTAAATTTTGATGAAGTACAACTTTTTGTTTTTCTAATCTACTATTCTTTTGGTGTCAAGTGAAAGAACTCTTAGTCTGACTGCAGGTCCTTAAAGTTGTCTCTGAGGTTTTCTTTCTGAAAAGTTGTTTTCTTTATGTTAGATCAATGAAGCTGAACAAAGTAGAGTGAACTGTGGCTAGACAACATCTCACCTTCTTCCTCTACCATTTCTACAATGCTGGAAGCTGAGCCCATCCACCCACACTACAGAAATATGGCAATACGAGTTATCAGCTACTCCCCCTCCCACCAGTGCATTAAAGCCCAGTAGCAAGCTGATCTAACGTCATGCAGCTGTACTGAATTGGTGTATTTTGGTGCCTCATTTCTTTTTTTTGGTAGGGGGAAGTGTCAATGGACCAAAGGACAACCACTCTACCCATCTGTGACCAAGCAGTCTCAGCTAGGGTGAGGCCAATTAGAGCCAGCAGGAAGTTAAAAATGTGCATATGCCCAGTCCTCAGAGGACACCTTAATGGAAGAATGGGAAGGACTATACACTAAAAATAAGAATATATCAGATCTAGACAGAGGAAATGCATAAGACAATTGTATTCAAATGGGAGAGTAAAGGAGACAAAATTTGAGGTATCTATACTTCGCTCTAAGCGGTCACATCAGTTGATATCAATATACTGTTGATATGACTAGATTGTGAAAAGTTAAGACTGCATATTGTAATAAAAAAAGAAACCACTAAAAATTACATAAAACAATATATTAAAAAAAACTCTATAAATAAATGAAGAAGAAATTTTAGAAGCCCAAGTAACTCACGGGAAGACAACAAAAGGAAAACAGAGGTGTAAGAATCAGAAGAAACAAACAGAAAATTAATAAAATGATATAATTAAGTTCTAGTATATTAATAATTACATTGAATTCAAAAGGCCCAAGTATAACAATTAAAAAGAGATTGGCAGGGTAGATTAAAAAACATTACTCGAAACTATATTTTGTCTTCTAAAGCTCTTTCATTTCAAACACAATAAAATAGCTACGTGGAAAGAAAAACAAGAAACAAATAGACATCACATTTTTTAGAAAAATTAAGGGATGGCTATATATTATTAGATAAACTGAACTTCAGAGTAAAATAAGAAGAGATACTGAGTAACATTATATGTTAAGAAAAGTATCAATTCATCACTGCAACCTAACAATCCAAATGGGTATGAATCAAACCATACTTCGAATGCCTTTTTAAAAACCCTTGTAGAACTGAAAGGAGAAATAGACAAATACACATTTGGATTTCAATATGGCCCTTTCAGTGACTGACAGAACTACCAGACAGCCTATCAGGAATGGTATAGAGTAACCGAACAGCAAAATCTATATCACTAATTGCTTTTTATGACATTTGAGGAAAAGTACATACACATTGATTAAAAAATAAAATCACCAAATAAAACTTTTATAGGATGTACTTCAAAAGGAAGGAAAACAAGCCTGGAAGGATTGTCTGACATGAGTCATAATGAGAAAAAAGACAAACAAACAAATAATCTTTAAACATGTAGTTATCCATTCATCTGTTGAAGGGTACTCGGGTTGGTTCCATGATTTGGCCATTCTAAATACAGCCTACAAATTTTCCCTTATTATAATATGTGTAATATTGTTACCAATAGGCAGATTAACTGAAATACACTGCTAAGGGGAGCAGCAGGCAAGGCAGGAGAGGTCTGCTGTGCCGCATGAGAAGCTCCCTGGCCGGGATTGAACTGTGCTGTGGTGGCTCTAGATAACTTCATAGTGCTGCGACTTAACCCGTTGTGCCACCAGGGAGGCCCTCAAAACATTTCTCCTAAATTTTCTCCAAGTCTCTTATGAATTGTGATTTATAATAGATAAAAAAAGTCAATATTTACAAAAATTATTTAAGATTTGAACTTACTGCAGTGGAACTCAAAGTACCATCCAGTAGAACATTACAATTCTCCATATTGGAAATAGGGATTACAATTGTTTAGTTTTTATGCTCTCATGCTATTTTTAACATTTAAATGTTAATGTTTTTTGACATAAAACCATTTCTCCTTCATTAATGGTTCTACCACAAAGAACCACTGAGATAAATTTCCAATGGTTCATGATAAGCCCTTCAGAATTTATCACTAGTCTTCTGTAAACATGCTCACTAATGCATATGAACCTTTTCATCTATCACCTCTTCCTCTGAATGGTGACTAAGAACCTTTGGAGAAGAGCACTCTGAATTTTTAGTAGAACTTTTCTTTGTGTGAGATGAAATTAGATAGGGAAAAATGTATCCTTTCTGAGTCAACAGGAAGAAAAATTGAATTTGATGCAATTCAGCTTATGAACATAACAAAGTACTAGTGGTACTGAAAGCACCTCTCAAAAATATGAGGACAGGAGGAAGGAAATTAATAAAACTCTTTAAGTGAAAAAATCAGTGCAATATATCACTGGAATTCAAGAGACAAACCATGGCAGAGGGGTATTTTATATGTTGTGTCTTTTTTGTCTATATCTACCACTTAATATTATTAAGAACATGTATTCTAAGAGTTTATAAATGGAATAACCATAAAAATACAGGTATTTTGGGAATTACACTAAAATACATACTGAAAAACATCCTTCCCATTTTGATGTATGAAGAATCCATAAATTGTTCATGCATGATAGATCATTCCCTGTGTGGTTGTAATATTTAAAGCCAACAGAGTTTGAGTATCCTGCTCAGTGCTGAATAGTGGTGATACTTAATGACTACCTGGGTCCAAAAAAGAGATTTGTGCAGCAGAATGTCATAAGAAAAATGAGTTAACTCTCCTCCATCCCACTGATCTACTGCAAGAGCTCCTTGTGACTAAAATAAATGAGAAACCAGAAAGCAATGAATACCTATTGACTTAAAGCATACTTCATAGGGCACTAGAAAGGAAAGCAGAATAAAATAGGTGTAGATTGAATCTGGGGAACAATATGAAGATATTTTGTACAGTCTACTAAGTAGATATATTTAGGATCCATTTTTGAAATTTTCTAGATTAAAAGTCGGAGGAGGCACCAAGTTCCAACCATAACTATATTTAAATGTGTATATATTAGTGCAGCTTAAATTACATACACCTGGAAATTAAATTGTATCCATATAAAACAGCGTTTATATAAGATTGAGGAATAAGGCTGTCCCTTCCTCATTTATGGCACACTCTTCTTGCACTCTTTACAGTGAGGAAAATCTATAGTAGCTTTTAGGGTGACCAAAGACTGCTCACATTCAGGTCTCTCTCTAACAACTCCCCAACGGTTATCAGATTGACCATTATGGCCTACAAGTTAGTTTTCTGCTCATCAGACCTAGGAACTGTTCTTCCTGCATTTGTCAAGCAGTACTTTTGGAAGCTGAACTTCCGTTCAATTTCTAGGAATCATGAGATCATTTAACCAGTGTCACAAATCCTTGAGTTTAAAACACATAATTCACTTTAGTCAATACAGTTTAAATGTGGTAATTGCACTCATATTGTCCCTGATGTTTAACTATTGCCAACTGGCCTCTCCGTTGCTAGGTCCTATTATTCTCATGCGATACAGCTGCTTGGGTCTGGCATATTATCATCCTCAGTCACTCTGTTATACAGAACTTTCTAAGGACTAGGAAGCAACCCCTCCAACATGCTATTTTTTTTTTTCTTTTTAAAGATTTATTTTTTATTTATACATACAAGCTGGGGTACAGGCCAGAGGCATGGGGCGGCGAGAGGGTTCACCAGGGACAGAGCGGGGAGCAGAACAGGCAGATCAGAAATACACTGCTGAGAGGAGCAGCGGGCGAGGGAGGAGAGGTCTGCCGCACCATGTGGGATTCTCCCCGGCCAGGTGTCGAGCTCGCGTCGCCGCTGCCTACAGCTCCACAGCGCAGCGCTTAACCGCTGCGCCACTGGGGAGGCCCCCTCCAACATGCTATTCTTAATGCTAGGTAATGGAAGGGTCTGCTGGAGGTATCCATAGAAACAGCTGAGCAATGATCCACTTCAACATCTCCCTATTCCTGAATCATCAAATTCGATTCTCCTCAATATCACAAAGAAATCCCAGCATTTTCATGTTAGTAATGTATGTCATTGTTGAATTTGGCTTTGAATAACCCATCTAATTGACTATTACTTTCTGTTAATCAAATTAAAGATCATATAGTGAACCCCTCCCTTTTTAAATTATTTGACCAAATCAAGTCTTTATTATGTTTCCTGTAGTCTGTCAAACTAGGATCACTCTACAACTGCTCCCAGTCTTTTGCCAATATAGATTGTAAAATTAATGTTAAAATTATTTTGATATTAAGGTGATTTTTTTTAATATATATTTTTATTGTTATTTATGTCTTTTACATTTTGCATTCCCCTAGGGTAGCCCACCACCAATTCACCCGTGATCCATCTCCATGGTCCCTTGTGTTCTTTTCTATTCCATTTTGTGCCCTTTCCCTTCCCTCCCTCCGGCTCCTTCCTCCCCCCCCA